>BLKR01015891.1:20000-45953 GCA_011170035.1 Teleogryllus occipitalis
AGAATTGCAAGTTGCAGTTTCAAATATTGAACCCAGTTTTGAACAATTGTTGATACAGAAGTAAGCTCAATCTTTCCATCAATTTTTAGAAGAACTAGTGAGAACCCGTGAAAATTTGACGGTGAGATCTGAGATAAATGTAAAATACTGTGCCCAGACTAATGTTCACAATATGTTGCATTGTTTGGATCTTCAGGTTATAACGAAGATATTCTGTGATGTGAAGTTCCTAAAATTTTGAACACGTATGGTCCATGACCAGGTGGCAATGAAAAATGGCCCACATATTCCAACAATACACGAAATGACACAAAAGAAAGAACACTATTATACTGACGGATATTATTTCTAAAGTTTTTCGATGTATCATCATCTATAAACAAATTTGATTACTTCTGGCATATTGCTCGAAGGTAAACTTATTTTCCCATTTAAGAAACACAAAGTAAACACGTTTGCAGAATTTCTCTCGCATGGGAAGTACAAAGCAGAACAAAACTGACATTTTCTGCGCTGACTTTCTCATTCTCTGCGTCCAGTAGCGTTCTGTAGGTTTGCGTCTTTTGAGGCGCGTGGGCAACGATTCGGAATTCGACATAACCTGTGAACAACTTCACTACTTCAGTATAACCGAGCAAAACCCACAGTCCAAATGTTCTCTACAAAATACATCACAAAAGCTAATACATGCAAACTGTCAACGCCACAATGCAATTATTACACTGAAACAAAACCATGACGAATTGTAAACAAATCTCAACAACGAAAACAAAACATCAAGCAGCGCCACCATGAAGCAACGTGGACTCACATCTAGTTTCATATAATCGATTTTGAAACAGCCACCCTTTGGAAGAAAACAATTGACTACTGATAAGCGTACTATTAAAGAATTATTTAATTAATTAATTTACACCGTACATGTTGGTGAATCAACACAAACAATATCTGATAACACATCTAGGGATCACATTATTTCATTTAAAGGAAAAAATACTACAATCGGTTCAGTAGAAGCTCTAAACGAAGCCATGGCAGAATACCTTATTTTTTTAAATATATAGATTTTCATAAAATTAAAAGTTGAATAAAATGCGTTGAGTTATTTTAATACCTAATGAGAATGGAGATTTAAAATAGCCTGTTATAACACACACTCATTTGTGTTAAATCTTTTGTAGACCTATATTAACCCTTATATTTGAAACTTATTGTTACCAGGGGAGCCGCGGGAAATTTCATTTAGGTCAAGGGAGCCGTGAGCGAAAAAAGTTTGAAAACCCCTGGATCAAACCAGCCTCATCATTAATCTCAACCTTAGGTCAAACCAGTCTCATGTAAAGAAAATAATTAATTACTCTCTAATACAATTTGGAAAATCTGTGAAAATAGTATGGTAACTGCTTAATAAGTGCACGAAGACATAACTATTCTCCGTTCACCCTAAGAAAAAAGTGGATGTAAACAATAGCATGTGCTTTGGGATGCTTGCCATTGGTTAGTTGACACGTTACAACCACAGGCGTGTTCACGTGCAGAAGAAAATAGTTTTCGATGTAGTGGCTCATATCTCTCATAATGTTCAAATTCCCAACGAAACTTATAATCTATAACTCAAGACTCCAAAATACGAAGACCATTGTTCCCACACCTGCCCTTATGGAAGAGGAGATATCGATGTCGCTGACAGTTGTGTGTCCAGCGTCACCTGGGTATCAACTCTAGCAGAAAAACTGAATCCAAACAGTCAAGAGGCAAGCTGTACCCCACGCACGTCCAGAAGTAACTGGAGCTGTTGATTTCATCAGAACTGATGACAGATACAGGTTCGGTCACGAACAATAGGAGGCGACATGCAAAGCGAAGCAGTTCGGAGATTTTTGTCAAGCAGTTCGAAACGTTTGCTTGAAGATGTTGGAGAGCAGTGCAAGTCATTCCGTAGTGAAACACTACTGTGATAAACTATTACTGAGTGGTGAAAAACGTAAGGCACTGAACATTTTAAATACATTTTTAGCAATTTTCAGCACTTTGAGCAAGGTATTTCTCAAGTGACGCCAGAATGCTGCTGTAGGGCATACTATTATAGAGGAACAGAGAATGTGAGAAGTAGATGGCTTCAGTGACAGTGTTGTGAACAAGATAGTCATCACCGAAGGTTCCTCTTCCAACACTGTATCATTTGCTTCAGACATGAATTTAACCTCTTCCTGAAGCAGAGTGATCGTAAGTAAATTGTTTGTGAGAGATTAAAGAGTGAATATTAGTTAATACAGTCAAAATAATGTAAATTGGATATTGATATTCACTTGTTCACTTCATTCTCATAAACATATTTTTAAAATTTAACTTTGCAAACTGATAGTTAAGGATGATTTAATTAGTTTTACTATCACATAGTTTCTGTTAATGTTTGTAAACAAGCGTTTGCGGAGCTATTAGAAATGTTAATATTCGCCTGGTGATCAGCAGATGTCGGGTTCTCTTTTTGAGCGACCGCTGACTATACTGAGCGCGCATGGCTGAAAGTAGTGCGAGTGGAGTTGGTGATTGAGAATTGGAACAAGGCGGATGAATACGTCTGATTTGTTTACATCAGCTTTTTTCTAAGGGCGAACGAAAAATAGACTGAAATTATCCTGCTAATATTCAGGAAAAAATTAGAAAAATAATAATGATTGGATCCAAAAAGACCCCAAGTGAGGTATGAGGATTGAGTTCAACTTACCTGCCAGAATTTTCACGAAAATGTTCAAGGATTTCTTCCTTAAACACACCAGGTGGTTGCAATATGAGTTTAGTCATTGCTTGCACTAGTTTCAGAACTGCCATTTCATTGTACATTCTAGAATTTTCCTTTCCTTGTTGAGATCCTTTTTGTTTCTCATAGCCAGCTTCATTAAAGTATGGCTCACTCACAAGAATTAAACCTGGAAAATGAAAATTAAATTAATTGGTTTGAAATGGCTGTTTGATATCTTTTAAACTCAAATACCATAAATTTACCTATCTGTTGCTATCCGTCATTTTTTCTTTTTTGATTTGTAGTGATTATATGATTACTAACAAACTAACAGACAAAATTATAAAACATTTCATAAACTGACATTTAGTCCATTTATACTAAATAAAAAGGAATGTATGTATGTGTCGCATATAGATGCAAAAACTGCTCACACAGATTTCAGTGAAACTTTTACACTTTATTATTTTTATTATCAGGAGAATTCTAATAGTGGTTTGAATTAAATCGGACATGTGGGGGCACTGTTTTTGCAGTAGTTAATCAACGAGGTGGGCTCTACATCCTTCCCGAAGAACCTTATTTGAAGTGTGATCTATGGACATCTTTTAGAACTACATGCCTCGCTTTGGCTCATAATATCGAATAACATTGAAGTTTCAATCTAGAAAAAAGAAGTCTGAACCAAATGCTGGCAGTGGAAAACATTATTCAGATATTTGATTTTTAAGTCTAGGTAATATAGTAAAGTTTAGTTAATACATTGAATAAATTGATTTTGAACGTGAATTATATTTATTTAAGACACTGCAATAGCAAAACATCGCCATGACTCCTAGTATGTAAATAAAACATTCAGCCGTCATTCATAAAGATAAATTTACAATAAAATTTGCAACTACAATCACTTTTCAAACATTCAAATGGTACATATAAATAATTGCAGCTGAAAGTTTGGTACCTTGTATGGAAACAATAACTTGCAACAGATTTGAGTTGGAAGTCCATACTTCAGTTCCTTTGCCACTCCACGTGCCCAGAAGACTGACACATACTTTTCCATCTTCATAAAGATTAGGATTTAGACGGTCACTACAATAGCTGATATAATGGCAAAGAGGAGGAGCTTTTGGATAATCAGCCGACAGTTGGAAGTCAAAGAAGAACAGGCCATCTTCATATGGAGTTTTCTCTGGCCCTCGAATCATCACAGAATACAGATCCTGCAGAAATAAAGGATTATAAAATACAGCAGATACAATACCATCAATACTGTTTTGTTAAAAGAACTTTATGCAGAAAAAAAAAGATGATTCCATTTTCCATTTAAGGAGGTATGTTTGTGCCAGTCACTACTGAAACACTTGACTGGTATTTATTACACTTACAGATAAACAATAGCTGCTTGTAAATAAGAACGGAGCATTTAAATAATTATTTGTAAATAGTTAAACAAGAATTATTGAATAGTTGCTCTAGAAAAGCAATGTTTACTAATCAATTTAGTCTCTCACATGATTTTTTTTTATTTTCACACATTGGCAATACCTAATATAGATCAGGTTGACTTCGGTGCCCATACTTTTCTTCCTTTCTTCTTGAATATAAGTCCACATTGTTTTCAATGAAAGTGAATTATCATCAAATAGTTGGTGGTTGTGTGGAACAAAATTTCTAAGTTAGAGTGGTTTTATCCCGTACCTCAGGAGAAACTGGTGACAATAGCACGATTTGTACAGCATAACTCCTACACCAAGAGTCAGTACTTCCGGGTGCGATCAATTTTGCAGCCCTTTTTTTCTCAATTACTCCTCAGAATGCCCGGTGAGGTATGTTACATTTAATACCATCTGATTCTTACAAAAAATTTACTACGCATTGAATAAAAGAAAAAATTACTGTCACCATATAACTTCTTTAATTCTAATTCATCACTAATTCAAAACTTATGCCGCTAAGGGTCAATTTTCTTCTTACCATCTTCAAGAACAGAAATTTTGCTTTCATTTAAAGTTCTTTTCGGGGGTACTTCACTGTGGTCTATCTAACAAACATACAACCTTAATAGAAAAATATACAATGTGGAAGTTGCAACATACCATTCGATCCTCAAAACCTTTGACCCATATGCCTTCTGGCAATGATCCACGAAGAAGTTTCAGTTCTTTTCTGATTGTTCTGAAAAAGTTTGGTGGATCTGTAGGTTGGAACATTGTTAATTTGAATTTATGACTATTTGGAGCAGAATCCATAATTGAAAATCCTGAAACAGATACACAAATGAATGAACACATTATTTTATTAAGGTGTCTCATAGTAACAGAATTTTATGCCTGATACCTTTGACATTAAAACAGGGTCGTGGCACTTGCTATGAAGCAACTGAAGTCTAAAGCTAATGAACATTTCCTTGATAACATTTTTTTAAAGAATGAAATTAAATTGTGTTAAAACTGACATAATTTATTAGACAGTACAGGAATTTGTTGTTGCATAATTTCATTTTCATTCCATATGAATTATTCTGCAACTTAAGTGCATGTTTTATATTGAGTAACAACAAAAATTGCTGACAAGAAAGAGGATAATAATTTGAAAAAAATTGTTGCTTGTATATTTTAATATAAACACAACATAGCCGTGATGGTTAAGGCACCGCTTCAGTGTTGAGTGCTGATGAGTGGGAGTTTGTGGTTTAATCTCACACACAGGCCATAAATTTGATGCGTATGTTGAACATTGATAAGTTTAACTAAAATGAGTGATGCCTGCTAGTAGGTTGCTTGCTTTCATCTGCTGCTCCCCTGATCTAGGGAAATTTTTGAAACAGATTTTGCATGATCTTTCCTTCCCTTTCTCCCAATCTTGACAAAGATGAAAGGAGTACGTTCTTATTTTTCCTTTTGTAATGGATGCACTCTGACAGAAGAAGACGTTATTGCCCTTTTATGAGATTCAAGAGTGATAAGAAAAGTTCTCGGCCTCATCCATAGATCATAGAACTACTCACATGATTTTTTATCTGCCACACGTACATACTTTCCATAAAGCTCGATGTATAATAGCAAGTCAATCCATCCCACAGTTTATTGTAGATAGCTATCCAAATAAAGTGCAGAGTATGTATTCATGGAAATGCAGAAAATCAAGTACTGAGCTGTGAAGAAGTTCTTTGTAAAAGAAGGTTTGGTGCTGATCAACTTCATCTGGCATGGTCTTCACCCAAACCTTATTGGAAAACATGCACTCTGTAGTCAGCTTGCAAAAAACACCCTTGCCCAACCTCAACAGAGTTCTCACCAAGACCCATCTCCATCCACATCTCCTAGTTCTCTTCCATCCTCCGGGACCCCAATTATCTTATCCCCTGAACTAATCCCTACAGTTCCCCTCCCATTACTCATTCCTTTCTTCCATTACATCTATTGCCCCTTATGCCTCACTCCAACGCTGGGACAATACTTCCTTCGATCACGCACTAGAGGTAAAAAAGGACATAAATAACTAGCAACTTCAGTCAGCTGCAGCAGAAAAATATCCATGAAGATACAAGCAAAAGATTCGAATAATGCGTCAGAATGTTAAATCTCTTTCAAATAAAACTCAATTTCTCCAGGCAGCACTACACTATCATCCAAGCCAAATAGATGTTTTTTGCTTTGCAGAAAATCGGTGACCTTATAAAGAACTAAATGCATTCCAAATTTCTAGCTTTTATCTTGCAGGATTGTATTGTAGAATAAGACTCAAATAAGGACCTTGCTTACGGAGGTTCATTTATTTAGAAAGAAATGATATTAATTCTACCTTCTTGTCAGAATTCAACTTATATGTAGTTGAAAATGTTTTTGAAGTAACAGTCATATCTTACTAGACAAATTATTTTACTTTGCATCAACAGACCTCCAATAAAGCAAGCTTTAGATTATTTCGGTTTCTTAGAAAAACTAAGAGAGAACTCTGAACAAAATTAATGCATAATTGCTCTTTCGAAACCACTGTTGTGTGTGAAGATTTCAATATTGATTTTGGGTGAATTTCACGAAAAAGAGCAATTTCTCAATTTACATCATTCCTTCAACTTAGATATTACAGTGAATGTACCTACATGGAAAACATTTAAATAAAAAAAGCAATAGATAAAATCATAATTAGCAAAATAACAACTACATATGAAATAATGAATGATCTAGGTTACAGAGACCACAATGCACAAATTCTTACTATTACTAATGAACACTGACACAATAAATAATACACGCATGTTTAGAGTATTCAACTAAAGCTAACAGAAAATTATTTACCGACTACTTACAGCAGAAATCATGGGTCGCAGTTTATAACGCTGTTGACACAAATAAAAAATTTAATTCATTTTTCTCAAAGCTTTCATTTCACTCTAACACGCGCTTTCCTCTTAAAAAGAGAAAAGTAAACATACAACTGAAAAGCAATAATTGGATCACAAAAGGGATTAGAACACTGTGTGAAAGCGAACGCGTGCATTACTTTATTTCTAAACATCATAACTTCTCACCCAGTTTCCATGTCTACTTTCAAAAATATAAAGCCATTTAAGGAAGGTAATAGGACGGGCAAAAGTAATAAAAAAAATGAACAGGATATTTTGAATGCTAGTAAGAAAACTTAAGCAATGTGGGATATCATAAAACATATGATCTTCGATTCTTTGTAGAGAATGATGTTTTAAAGAAAAAAGTCAGAAGTAAGTAATCGGCTAAAAGTTGCAAAGCTCTTCAACTAACACTTTTCTAGAATTGCGACTGATCTCACAAAGGGAATAAACTCATAAAATTTAACATCATACTTTCCCAAAAAATGTTCGACATGACCTTTATTTCCAAAACTTCCAGTGAAATCCTCAGAATAGTTAATGAACTAAAAAATAAATATTGGTCTGGTATGGATAAATTTCCAGATTGTTTATTAAAAACTGGAGCAATTGCCATTATACACCCTTCAATGCACATTTTCAATGCTCCCTTAAGCACAGGAATATTTTGGAAAATGTTACTACCATATGCGACTTGGGAGTGATTATATAATAAACTGACTTTTGATAACCATGTTAATTTTATTATTCATAGTTCATTAACGGTGTTTGGATTTGTAAATTGAGATACCACAAAACTTAAATCTATTAAAACTATTATATAATTCTTTAGTTAAAACAAAATTGATGTATTATTCATACAAATTTAAATATAAAAAAAACTTATAACGAGTACCACCAGAAATTTAAAACGAGTACCACATATTTTGTTTACTTATACAGCACTTAAAGCACATTTAACAAATCCAAGATACTCCCATGATTATTCTGAAATTGCAAATCAACTTAAAGTACCTTCATTGAAGTCAGCATGTGATACACACAACCTTTTTTTATGTATAAATTGCAGTTGGGTGGAATAAACTGTGTTAGAATTATATCAATCCATATAACGTAAGATCTACTATGCTTCTGAAGAAATTTAATTGTCAAACTATTGTTATGTATTCTTCTGCTGTACCATGTCTTGCTAGAAGTGTTAATAAATTTTTGCCTACAGAAAATGTACTTACAAACTTAAATCACTTTTTACAGATTATTAAACAGCATTGTTATGCATATAATTGATCTTACTTGACTGATAATGAGTGTGTATTTATTATGGATTATTTCATCTTAAGAATACTTTTCTATTTTTTAATTGATTTTATATTATGTATTCAGTGGTAGACTCAGAATTGTAATTACCAAATTTCTAAGTTCCATTTACTGTATTGAACTGTATTGAAAAAAGAAAAAGAAAGAAAAAAAATGCCACTTTTAAAAAAAGGCAAAAGAAATGAAATTCAAAATTATTGGCCAATTTCTCTTTTGTCGGTTTTCTCAAAAACATTAGAGGCTTTTCTAAACGTGAATGGAAAATTATCGCAGAAAACACCAACCATTTTTAGACAATGAAAATTGATAGAAACTGCCATTTTTTTCTTTACTTAAAGATGATGCTTTATCAATGGACCAAAATGAAACACATATTGGAATATTTTTAGATCTTTGGAAAGCTTTAGACATTATTGATTATAACATCTTGCACTCAATATTATCTTCATATAGAAGTTGCGATATTGCTCTACACTGGATAACTTCGTACCTTTAAAATTGATCTCGAATACTGTACTGGTTTGAAAGAACATTATTTACTCATTCCAATTCTTTGCCAACTGAACATAGGGTCCTGCAAGGTTCAATCTTAGGTCTTATCCTCTTTCTATAATAAGTAAACGATATGCACTCCTTCATTAACATGAACAGTTCTGTTCGCTGATGACACAAATATTCTTCGCAAAAAAGAAACGATAAATAGTATGATTTCAGAAGTTTCAAATTGGTTTCGTAATAACAAATTAATGGTTAACGAAGGAAAAACTATTTCAAAGCATTTTTGCATTTCAAACTGTTAATAGCATGCTCCATTGAAAACGAACATTTTGGAATTAGCTGATGTAAAGGTAAAATTTCTGGGTCTCTCAATTCAGTCAAATCTCAAATGGAATACCCATATAATTGAATTAAATACTAAATTAAGTTCATTATGCTATACATTCTGAATTCTTTCAAATTCTGTCAGCCTTCATGCAGCTCCTATGTATTTTGCAAATGTACATTCCTGCCTGAGATATGGCATAATACTCCCAGGAAGCTCATCCTATTGTACACTGGCAGAAGACATTTAACTCTTAAAATTGGTACACAAATTTAAGTTAAAAGTAAAATCTTTTCTGCTGTATAAAAAAGGCTTAAGAAGTAATGTACTTCAACTTCTGAGGTTTTTGTAGTTTCCGTTCAGGGAGTGTTACTATTTTGTTAGCATTACAAAAGAATTAAAATCTGCAATCAGTTTACTGATGCAAATAAGTTTTCCTAGCTTGGGAGTAAAAGTCTGATTTATCAAAGTTCCTAACTTCGCTTTTTTTGAAACTTTTATTTGTCATAAAACTCCTTACAGTTAAAATGTTGGGAAGAGATTCTGGAGCTCAAGAAAGCGTGCGCAAATGGTACTTCTCCCTATTTGTCACAGAGTTTTTTTATGGTTCTTTGATTAAATAAAGCAAACCATTTAAGATCCAAAAATGATTAAGGTGTCTCTACTTCAATCACTACTGTGGAAAATTGATTGATCAAATTCATATGTGGCCATGACAGCATCGAAGGATGTCCAAATAGTACACTAGATATCATCAAAATAGTGCATGATATGTCTTGGAAGATCAAAGTGAAAAGGTGCATAAATTGCTGAGGCAGTAGAAATTCCAAATGAATCCATCTATTCTCAAAAGAGTTTTGCCGATGGGAAAATTGAGGGCAACATGATCTCCTTGATTCAACTTTCTCTAATTTTCATCTTTCCTCAAACTCCAAGTGTTCCTCACTGTTCACCGTTTGCTATCCAATCAAAATGCCATTGCAACTGTGGATGGGTACTTTGTAGCAGTTCTCAAGGAACACTACAGAGAAGGGATATTAGTGCTGTCATATCGCAGAGCAGTACTATGATGATTGGAGAATATGTTGATAAAGAATTACTTTGGAGAATATACATTTTTAGTTTAACTTTCAGGCTGAGAACTTTTCAGACCACTTTCATTGGCTTGTTTAAAAAGCAAATCAGTGCATGTAGTGCAAGATTCAAATATAAAATAAGACTGCAAAATTTTACTTTTAAGTCCAATTGTGTGCTATGACTATTGTTTATTTAATGTTACTTATGATATACAAAATGGAAGGATAATAAACATCATGAGCTGACTGGTGATTCCAGGCACATCAATTGATAAGGTCATTAGTCCCGTAAGTGTAGTGCACGTTTTTTTTTTGTCAAAGGTGGTGGTGCTGGTGGTGGTTATCTTCTGCTGAATAGCGAGATCTGGTGCTGACCTACCTGTCAGTTAGCGAGATTTTCCCGCAACCAGATATCTCCCACCCCACCTTGGACAAGTTGTAAGCTCTCAACCGGTCTCCCAGCACGTGTGGTAGGGTAGTACATGTAAGTGTGAGTGTATGTAAGGGGTGAGGATAAGACAAGGAATAGGAAGGTGGCTGTTG
Organism: Teleogryllus occipitalis; assembly: GCA_011170035.1. NCBI lineage: Eukaryota > Metazoa > Arthropoda > Insecta > Orthoptera > Gryllidae > Teleogryllus > Teleogryllus occipitalis. Next base: position 30,857 of record BLKR01015891.1, read on the forward strand.
GTGCACTGCTCTGGCATTTGCCTGATGCTGATTGGAGAAACCATGGAAAACTACCAATCAGAGCAGCCGGCCGCTAGAAGCTGCGTCTCCTCTAGTCATTGGCTGAATTCGACCTAGCTATGTAGTTAATATCAAAAATCCTGCCGCCTTCGAGACTCAAACCTAGGACCTCCTGGTCAGAAGCCCTGCAGTGACATCAGTTGATGCCCTGAGCCACCTCTCCTGATATACATCATGAGCAATTTGATGGTAATAACTGAACGATTACAAGCATGTCCTATCTGGAGCTAAGGTTTCGAAGGCTACAACGTTCCTACTATAAATGTGTGTTTCAACACCGAGTCTCTTCACTCTTAACTGCCAATCCCTAGGACTATAATAAAGCTATCTATAGTTGTAAGTTTCTACAGAAAATGAATTTTTAACTTCTCTAAATAAAATTAACCATGGGTGCAAACTAAAACCACAAGAATACAAATCTAATCAAACATTTAGAAAATATAACAAATTCTAATTGGACAGAAACCAACTTAGACTCAACTTGTCCAACTAAAATAAGAATGAGCGATATAATACTCCAAGGTATATCCCTGGACACAATCAATTATAAAATAGGAAAGGCGGCTTCAGAACAATTCTCCATTTGACAACTAGTATAAACTGCTCAAACGCATAAAATTAAGATTTGATTAATAAAAACCATTCTTAGGAAATTAAACCCAACTAAGCACATTCAAGCAATAGAATGCCCCCACTTTACAAGAACCCTTATGTTATTTTTCACTTTCATTCTCAAATCCCACATCATGTGAAGTTGATTCATGATGGGGGTGAGGTGGCAAGATAAGGGAGAAGACTTAATTTATAAATATATATATTTTTTATGATGCCCACTTGTCTGTATACTTGAAAACCCCAACTGAAGGAGGAGAAAAAATCTTAATGTGATTCATTAAATAGGCATTCAACTGATCCATGCACTTAATTTAAAAAGGATAAATACACAATGATATTCAGCATTTAGGTACATACGAACAAAAATATAATATCGATTAGCAAGGTATACTATAGATGGTGGGGCCCAAAGATTCAATGTTTCAGAGAAAACCCATACAGAAAAATTAAAATTCATACCTTCTCTGGCAGGCTCTTCAGGTGAGACAGTGGGCACTGGTGGCAAAGACTGCTGCGGATCTGTTGTGTTTTCCTGGTCAGCTGTCACATTTTCAGCTGCAACCTTATTTTCAACTTGCACCTCCCCATCACTCGGTAAAGGCACTATAGAACCGGCTGCCCCTTGCACCACAGAATTCACATCAGATTCGCCCTCAGAAACACTTGGCGCCACTTTGTCCACTTCAACTTCCTTTTCAGCCTCCTCACCGTTTACCACCTTCTCCTCTGGAGCATTACCACAAATCAAAGGACTGCTCTTACTTGACAATAAAGACCTCAGACCTACATTAACAGGTTCCTTCTCTGTTGTATCCATGGCTTCTTCACCATCTTGATCAACATCATCTGCTGGGAGAACTGGAGGCTCATTCAGTGCCTCACTCAAGGCCATGAGACCTTGGTTACCACCAAATCTTCGTGTCACCTCTCCGTGGGCCTTGACTAATTGTGCCTTTATAAGGGAACACAATCGCACACAGACATGAGAGTTGGATACACTCCATGGTCCACTCCTAGTTTGATTGTTATCAGAAGCGTTGACCTCGTTTGATACTTCCATACTTTCTCCATTTTTGTCCACATTGTTTCTGGATGATCCTACGGCAGAAGAGAGACAACCATTGTGTTTCAAATTGCTAGACTTTTCATCTCCCTGTCGAAGTTTATTATAACCAATAGTTCTTTGACCAGTCTTGCCTTCCTTGATTTCCTTACTATTTTCCTCCAAACCCAGAGCTTCGTTGTTCTTCGAGTTGTTAGCAGCAGTCACAACATGTCTTTCTAGATTAACCAGGTTCTCACTCAGAAGAAATTCACCAGATGTGAAAGATTCATTTGCACTACTTCCTCCGCTGTCTTTATTTGAATTAGAAACGGAAGATATGCCAGAGTCTTCTTGAGATTTTGGTGTTAAGGGATTAAGTTTGCAATCAATTAAGGTATTGGACGTCTTTTCCTTGGCATGAGTCACGACACTGTTCTCCTCACTCACTTCCGGTGGAACTTCATTAGTTGATGGAGCATTTGTATCCACAGTGTTATGGCCTAACTCTGTTGCTTCAGTGCTTTCAGTGGAAAAGAGTCTGCTCACTTGATCAGCAACACGTTGTGCGACATTGGCTCTTCCACGTTCTCGAACTCTTTCTAGCAAGCCTTGGAAATGACTTTCGTGGAAAAAGGATGTTCCCATCAATCTGTCCAAGTACCTGAAACATAAACATCATAATTTATGGAAATCATCAAAACACTAAATAACATTGGACTTATTTCACTGAATTTTTTAAATAACCTGCAATCTTTGTACACATCCAATAACTGTCTCATCACACTTGTTGTCTGGAGAGCTGGATTCTGAGTGAAGATCTCTTCCAAGCGAGACATGGCAATTCGAGCCTTCTCAATATTAGCGGCAAGCTTTGGCTTCAAAATCTCCTGAAGGTCTTCCTCAGGATATTTACTAAGAAAAAAACACATACATTAAATAGACAAAAAAATTTATATAGCAGAATATTGTACAGAATACTGTGGAGACACAAGGATTATGCTTGAAAGAAAAAATATAGAATTGTTTTCCATTTTGGCCATACTTAATTTCCTTAAAATAAGACCATTGAAACAAAACGTAATTTTTAACCATACAATTTTCATGTACATTCATTCTTTTTATATCTTCTTGCCACTTCTTTTGGTATTTTCTCCATTTTCTAAAACAATGTTTTTAGCTCTAATATGTTCTGAATCTTGTAATTTTTTATCTTACCTCTCTTTGATATTTTCGAAACTGACCTAATATATCTCATTTGGGTGGCTTCGGTTCGTTTTTTTTTTCTCACTGATTTAATATACATCTTCCACAACCATACAAGAACCTTTGGAACAATATTGTGTGTTCTTATCATTTCTCCATAATCACATTTTTGAAGAGTCTTTTAAAACATCCGTTTATTTCACAGTATTTTGTTAATTTTGATTCCATAATTCAGAAGAAATGTGTGTGTGTGAATTAAGTCTTCAAATGGGCAAGCCACAATAACCATACTTCAAAGAGTCTGCACTTTTTACTTCTTCAAGCTTTCAATTTAACTCCTATATATTAACTTTTAATCAAAGAATAATGCACCACGTAAATAATATTTTTTATATATGTAATACAATGTCTACTTTTCTTGCATTTCAGCAAAACAAACATATTGTTTTAATGCAAACCTTCTCCAATTAGCAGAATGACACAATCATAGGAACTACAAAATTAATTTGAATTATTTTAACATGTAACAAACCAACTACGGCTTCAATTTCATTTGGCATATGCACGTGTCAAAATAATAAATTACTAAGAATGACATTAAAACATACATATGTTTACCAAACATAATACTTACTCATCCTCAAACACCACACAGTCTTCAGACTCTGTCTCCCATGAAGCATCACTACTATTATCATCCCATAATTCTCCTTCATCACTGTCATATTCTCCAACTTTATACAAGTCTTGGGGCCATGACATAGAAATATGTCCATCAACCCACCACACTCGAACCTAAAAAGAGTATGTGATTCTTGACTCAATATTTAAAAGAATATAAAAGCAATTCAATAATAAACTTACCATTCCCTCAGGGTAGTTGTCCAGCACTTGGCCTGCAGTGCAATTGGCATCTTCCCCTTCAAAATTGGCAACTCTGATCACAACTGTTCCAGGTCGATACTGAAAATCTGGATGATCTTTTAAATCATACACACTCACTTCACTTTGCTCAAGGAATGAAGGTCTGGAGGAGAGAGAGAGAAAAAAAAAGAATTAAAAATCAAAAAACTAACCTAAAGAATTGTCTCACTGATTTGCATAAAACCCATGGAAATCATGGAAAAAAAAGTATTATCATCATATACAACATACAAAGGAACAATAATTCACATTTACTTTCATTTTTTGTACTATGTAGTGTAAAGAAATGCCCATATTCTATAATCATAAAACAACAATTATTTTAATTTCTATCTTATATTAACTCTACTATTAAACATTACTAAAATGTTCTCAAATTGTTCATCATGAAGTGGATTCATCATTGCATTATTTTATGTGTTAATACTTTCTAAAACAGACTTTTTCTTTACTTGACTATTTAAAATATTAATTTTCATTGTAAATTGCATAGTTTTCATTGTAAAAACTTTCTAGAATTGAAAGCAAATATAATTTTAAAAATATACATAATTTGGTACCATCACACTCCATAATAAAGTTGATAAATCAAACCAAATTTAATATTTAATTATTTGGTTTATATACTCAATACAGTAATCTGTGAAAACTCACTGTGGTTGCTCTACAGACGTGTAGGTTTTAAACCACTTGACAGCAGCTGTACGACCAGCATGATCTACACTCTGCACAACACCATACACTTGCATACATGCGTCCTCCTTGTTTTCAATGACAAAGTCTCCAGGGAAAAATTCCTGGTCATCCAAATGATGGATGGGATAGAGTTGTGTAGAAGGAATCCCCAATTCTACAGAGCCATCCTGCCACACAACATCCGCAATTGAAGATGTAGACAATGTCTCCACAACAATTCGCATGCCGGAAGCCAGTGGCACAGGAGGAGGCCTCTTCCGCGTGCGACGCAATTTCTTCTTCTTTAGCACCTTTGTCATCAGAGCTGGCCCTCTCTTCTTCCGGCCTGCGAGTACAACACGAGTAAGCCCTGGCAGGACAAAATAAAAAGTTTGTGGCAGCTGACTTGAGACAGATCAGAAAAATCCACTGTTTTGAAATTTACTATCTTCAAAATTAAATTTATTTTTGAAAAAACAAAATAAAATAATATTTATGGTAAATAAATTATTAATTCAATTGAAGAAAGGCACAAACAAAAAACTACCCTCAGCTAATGAATCATTAGTTTAGTCCAGCAATTATATCAAATTGTTTATTTCACTTCAAATAATAAGACATTAATTTTTTTCATTATTATAGAGGTTCTCACTGAAATGTGAATTTTTCTGCGAGTTGTAGATACCAACTGCCACTAACTATTAATTTTGTTCCTTTCTTAGTTTTTGTTTTACATATATCAATTTTAAAGACTTTCAAATTCCAATTTCAGTACATAAATATTCACATAACAATACAATCTTCGTAAGTGTAATTAACAGTAGCATTATACCAGCAGAGGAAGCACTCCAAAAGAAGATACTACAGTACAATTAAGAGTTTTCATGAAAAGTTCTAGAAATGCAATATAAAGAAGTAAATTCAATAAATGATCAGAAGATACCACCAATTTATGCAATACTTAACAATTTCAACAAAAAATAAATTACAAATACCTGATGAAAATCTTGCAATGATATGATAAAAGAAGTAAATGCCCTCCCATGGGTACTCTAATAAAAAACATTTTTGTGTGTGTTACAGCTCAAAGAAGACCAAAGACGCTAACAATACTGTTATCCATAGAAGTATATTAAATTCAGAGTTTATAAGCTGAAGAGGGAATAAAAGAATTAGACAATTTTCTGTGAAACAGATCAATAAATTTTAAGAAATTTACTGAAGACTTACATTTACTGACAGCTCTTCAGTAAACAATAAATTTAATCCACGGTGATTGTTAAAATTTCAAATTTATTTTTTCACATTTATGAAAATTACGATTTTATCCTAATGTTCAAATTGAAATTATCATTGCTAGATTAAAAAATTGAAGTCAAGACATTAAGCCCCAGTCGTATATAAGGTATCGATTCAATGCATTTAAATATTTTGTCACAGAAGTTTTTTGTATCCATAGTACAAATCTAAAGACAACAGAAGTCAGATCCATGTATTAATTTTAGGCATTGTCTTGCTTCAATGGAGTTCAAATACTTTCATGCACAATCAAGCACATTCTTGTTAGTAATAATAGCAGTTATTGTTATGAGAAAAAAATACAAAACAATTTGAAGTTCATAAATTAAATGCTGATTAGTATATGTGCAAGTAAAAGGTCAAAATTTAATCTTGAACATCCGATTCAAATTGTACGTGTCAATGTCATTTATAAAGATACATTCTGTTTCATAACAAAATAAAACATAACATATTAACATTTGTCCAACATTTACCTACATTTTTATCATTAAAAGGGACATTGTGATGACAATCAAGTGCAGTAAAACAACATTACAACTTATCGTTGTACGTAGATAGACAAATAAAAAACCAAGCTATTGAGACAGCTAAAGAAAATACACTACATTCAGGCCCATTTTATAAACATGAGTGCATGTGCATCAGTGCACCAGTCTGTGTTCAAAAGCTCTACTCAGTTTAATTCTATGTGCTTCCAATAATAACAGCACTATTCACAAACATGCAGCACTGATAAATCAAACACATCCAATAATACAAATGTATACTGACAGGCCTTACATAATTACCTTTATCTCCTTTATGCCACTTGTAATACCAAATAAATTATAAAAATGTATACTATTATGATTAAATAGAACAGTTGATTTGTGCCAAACTTATTATAAAACTCTTTATGATTTGCAAACAAGTTCAGTCAATACTCCAGTGCTTCAGATTTTCAATATTTTCTATTATTTCAATTTATCACTGGATTTGAGAAAAATTAATCTGTCATTTGCAATTGCATTGAGGCCAATATTGAAGTTGAACATGGAATGCTTCCTCCTTGCAAATTCCATGAAAATGTTATTTTATAACTATACTCTCATACGCATCCTCCCACAAATGATCAAGTTTATGTCCCATAAAACAGATCCAGGAACAAAAACATAGTAGAAAAAAGTTTTTTTGAGTGTTAACTTGAATAATCACAAATATTACAAAAAAGAAAACAAACTATAATTAAAACTATAATTTATAACTATTGAACTTCAAATCTCAGAATTTGGAAAACCATACCAACTAATTACAGAATATTTAGAACACATTTGATCATATTATTTGTCTCTGCAAAGCACAGTAGACAATAAACACAAGTGGCAAATTCTTGTCAGGACGAAAGATCTTAAGAGAACTGTCTGGAGATCACTTGTACGAAGACAACTCACCTGGCTCACGGCGGTTGGCAAAGAAAAACGACAACAACCAGAAGAACAAGAAGCTGATCATCTTGGTGACATGTGGAAGGATGGGAGCAGCAAAGTACACACCTTGCGAACCGATGCTGCTGGCACCACTGCTGATAGATGCAGCATCCGAAACACTGGCTGTGTCCTCAGTATCCCACTCCTCTTCTTCACCAGCAGGGCTTACTTCCATAGGCACTGCAGCTGGAGGTGGGGGCAAGTTGTTAGCTGGAGTTCCATCAGCAGGTTGACCATCCACTTGTAACGGTGATGGCTCTGGAGATGGACCGTTTACGTGTGACGTTGCATCTTTGTTCTTATTCCTCTTTGGACTACGCTTAACAGCATTAGCAGGACCATTGTTGACTCCATTTGCATTTGCAAGAACAAGGTCTCGCTGTGCTCGTCGCCATTGTTCCTTTTGTATGTAGGAATCTTCATCACGATAGGTGTAGAAGTTACGATCCCCCACCTGCAGCGTGCAGGGCTCAAACACATTCAGCAAACGAAGCCTATGGCAAGAGTGTCAAAGAATAAGATTTTGGAATGAACAGAAAATAACAATATAAACCAAGTTGTAGTGAAGAAAATCGTGCAAAGCTAGATGAAATAAAAGAAAAGATTTTTTTATGATTTTCACCTCTTCAAGTCATCCCCTTGAACTAGGTATTTGGGCTGCTCTTTCTCAACACCAGCTCCCTCTTTAGAATAAGCACGACACTGCCAATGCACACCCACACAGTCTGTCTTCACTTCCTCCACAACCACCTTCACTGTTTTGTTAGGTTTATTACGGAGAGCTTTCATCTCTTTTGTACAATGTACCCACTCGGCATCTTCAAGACAATGAAGCGGTCCCCATAGTGTTTGGCCTGGATAAAAATCCTCTCTATGTGAAGTGAATTCACAATCTTGCTGTGAAGAAATAAAAAAAAAAAACATTTTTTCAACAAAGTTTCATAGTCAATAAGTCAATTTCACTATTCAATAAATAAAACAACACAATATATTTTCAAATGAGAAATACTGCATTTCAGCACAGCATGGATATCTGATCATATCTACTGTCTTCATTAGCACAATTACAATCCTTTTCCAGATATACTTAACTTACACAATCTCCTCGTTTTTCAGTGAAGTCCTCTAAACCACAAGCTTCTAAATCATTGATAACACATCTTGAACCATCAGCCAATTGAACATGAAGCTTGGAATGAACAGATTTGATTCCCCCAACCCATGAATCCAAGCATGCGGCAATATCAGTGGCAAATTCCTATGAACAAAATAATATGATGAAACACTATGTATACATGCTTTACACTAAATATAAATTACCCAAAAACTTACCTCTAATGGAATAAGGTGTTCACTTTTGACATTTGGTATAACTTGTTTAGTTCCAACCACCTGAACATTTGCTGTAACTTTTATGTCCCGACAGTAACCTCTTTGGGTATCTTTGCCTTTTATCATTCGCCGTACAACATCACCAGGCATTAATGATCTATCAGCTAAGTGAACCTGTCAAAACAAATTATTTTTCACCATGTTTTAATGTAAATCATAATTTAAACTCATTCCAAACTTAAATCTCCACATAAAATAATGTAGACACACAAATTTTTATTCAAATTAAGTGAATTAGCAATATCATCTTAAAGGGGTTTGGAAGGAATGAACATTACTAATTTTCATCAACATTTCAAAAAGGAAAGAACATTTATTTAACATACATAATTTCATAACAGAACTACACAGCAATTGGCTTGTTATCATAACATGTAAATCACTGCTTTTTATTATGTTTTTTAGGAAACTTTCAGGTTGTATCAAATGACACTGGAAAAATCAAAACGAATAACTCTCGACTATGACTAACATCCATAGAACAGAAACACGCTGTTGAATACCTCGTATTATGGAAACTGTAACGATTTCTACTTTTCACACAACTGAAGCAAATTGAAATGCAATTCAAGGTTTCAAAATCCTGAATGAAAATATGGAACGCTTTTCCCGACGATTTAGCCATGAACGGAAGATACTCTCTTCGTAAAGTTGGTGAAGTACAAGAAGCTTCCGTTTATGTTCACGTTTATCAAATAACAAACCATGTATTATTTGATTAAAATACTAAATCAACATGTAAAACAATATGATTACCTTTCGTTCTGGAATGACTTCTACACCTGTAGGATGCCACGCAACACGAATGTGTCCCTTTTTCATCCTGCCTCCTTCTTCAACGTCAGAATTCTCATCACTGCTAACAAGTTCTGAATTCTCCAAAACCATCCCAAACTCCACATTTCCTTTCTTATTAATTCTATAAACTTCATCTTCGTAGAAAAACTGATGCTCAGCAGCCATGATGAGTCCTGCCTACTGACAGGAAATGCTATGAAATCGAACAATTGCACCTAACTTAGAAAAGACACTGGCGACATTTCACACACAGAAACACTGATTCTAGATCTTTAAAATGTGGGTACATTAATTCCAACGGCAACACTGAATTTACGTAAGGATATCATCACTTCATTTTAAAACAGAATTCTTTTGACTTGTAGATGATCGACGCACACTCACAGAAATCGAGCCCCCCAGTCACCAAATTCAGACAACATTACATTGATGGCGCCACTACAGTTTAGCCAGAAGTATCATTTTAAAAAATGGATGCTTTAGCTAAGAATAATTTGCTTCTTATCAAGAGTAGTAAAGAAGACTATGCAAAATACTGTAAATGAATTGAAAATTACAATGCACCCATATTGGAAGTGATCGAGAAGTTCCGAGCAAATCAGCGGTCTCCTCGTTATATGAACAAACGCTCATAGATAGCAGCACATAGCTTTTCCCTCAAAGAATGCAAATGTATATCATCTAATTGCGCAATAGTCTTTGAAGATTTCGCGCATGGCATAACTGGACGTTGTTACATATTCGCGGAGTGCTTGCCGTTACGGTCGATAGCTCGAAAATTGCTTGTTCTGCCGTATTCGCCTTTGTTTTGTGTGAAGTTCATTTTCTGTGTCAGTGTTTATTCAAAACAGCATTGTTATACTAAGACTAAGAACTCGCAGCACAAGTGATAAATTAGACATGGCTCAAAATTCAAATGAAACTAATATTGTGGAGCCCGTACTTGTGTGCCCTTACAATCCGTCGCATCAAATACTCAGAAGCCGAATGCAGTATCATTTGGTAAAATGCCAGAAAAATCATCCTGCAACAGAAAAGGTTATATGCCCATTCAACGCTACTCATCGGATTCCTCGGCCAGAATTGCAGTATCACATTGCTACTTGCCCAGAGAGACGGATTGTCGAGGAACAAAAATATGTAACACAAGATGAATCGGTGGATTCAGTGGATGGCAGTAAACCTGGTTTAGTGCCGTATTACATGCCCCGTGTACCACCATGTGAAGAGAATTGGGACGATTTTCATGGAAAAGGGTATGACCCTGCTACTTTGACAGTTAAGAAGCCGATACTTCGAAATTTGCCAGGAGCTACAAAATCTGAAAGGAAGAAGTTTCGTTTGATGGAAAGAAGGCGTGTGCAAATGCTGAGTTCCGGAGAAATCGTAGACGATGAACAATCTGACCAATCTATAATCAACAGCGAGAATATTCGCCGCCCAAAATGGGATTCTGCGATGGCACAGACTTTGCGACTCGGAATGGGGCGAGGAACCATTTCTGCGGATTGTCGCCGTTAAGTACAGGTTGTGCTGATAATATGAAAGGCATGGCGATTTTTCGTGTATTTACTGTTTTCAGACTGGTTCATGCTAGTTTCTTTGTTATACGATCTTGTAGATTTTCTATCAAGTGTTCATTTCCTTTTTGAATTTAAACTAGACTTTTTCTCAGTTTCTTGATTTGTATTGTTTCTGGATTAACAAATAACCAGTTTATAAATATTTTGTTATGATGTTCCGGTAAAGAAGAAACAACTGAGATTCATTCAATTTTTGTTTCAAGTCACTTCCTGATATTAAAATATGTTTTCCATTGTCACTATTTGTATATGGGCATATTTGTTCGTCAGTTTTCTTTAATCTTATGTTCATGTTACAGTCTGAGCATATTTACAAACATTTAAGAAACCACAGTGTGCCTTATCGTGGCGAGTGCCCGTCAATGTCTTTTAAGTAATCGACTTCAATGTTTTCGCATACTCGTTATAACGTTTGTAAGATATTACTGTAGCCCAAAGTTTGTATTAAAATTTATTGTTGTAAGCCCAAAATGTGTTTTTTTTATGTTTATGGAAACATGTCTATCTGACCGAAAAAAGTAGCGACAAGTTCCAACCCCTTTGCAAATAATCCTCGCGAGAATTGTGTTTATTGCTTAAACGATCGTCCGCGGCCGTTGAAATGTAATAATCGGTCCCCAATATCGAATTTCTTAGGAAAATAATCTAGTAATAATTTTCCGTACTTATTAAATGCATTTATAAAAATTTTAATTCATAATTTTAAACAAAACAGTTATAAAAATCGTACGTCAAATGGCATACGGAAATAGCTAATTTATACTTCAAATGACGATCAATAGATGTTTTCAATCACAAAAGATAATGATACACCAAATACCAATCTTTCTGTGGTTTGAAGTGTTAGGGTAAACGATGATGAAGAGTCGGTACGTTTAGCTACGATTTAAGCATGGTGGAAATAATTATTTCCACCATGGATTTAAGTAAGAAGAGTTTAGATAGTTTTTATAATGTTAAAAGGAGCCTATAGCATAATTTCAATGTTGTAATATGAAATAACTCAATTAAATTTCTTGTATTGTCTTTCTAACGTTACACCCGATTCATTCTTTCATGAATTGCAACAATCCTCATTTTAATCTCACGCAACAGGAGCAGGTGTATGGTTGACATTCATGGCACGCCCTGGTATTGCTTGATAATTCCAAAGTACAAATTAATGTGACGTCAGTCGCTGGAGCGCTACCATTGGTTCTTTTGTACTTATCAGAACGTTAACCACCAATTTATTTTAGGCGAAGAAGAATAATTCGAATTTGAAAACTTGACGTAACTGTATGTGCTATATACTTGGGTTTTTCTTACCTGGCAGTTGATGTGAAACAGCTGTTGGCGGTTTCGTCCAGTTGGGAGCTTGAACGTCACCACAGTGACGTCACCGTGATGGCGTTTTAGCTCTCGATTGGATGACACCGTAACAGCTTATTTACGTCAACTGCCACGATAGAAAAAACCAATACAGGGAGTACACTATATATATATATATATATATATATATATATATATATATATATATATATATATATATATAAAGAGAGAGGCATGTTTCTTTTGTAGAATGACGTAAACCACCAAAGAGAGGCCACCTTTAAAATAGGTCTCCAATCTTTTTGACCGTGAGCCTAGGTAGGACGACTGCAAGAGCAATCTAAAGATAATCGATGAAAAATCAATTTAGTATTTTCCAGCTTGTATTGGCAACAGAAATGTAATATGAGAATCTTTTAAAATTAAATTGACTGCTGACTGATGGCTAATGAATAAAAGACGTTAACTTCAACATTCAGATTTAGAATTATTGTGACCCTTGATCATTATTTGTTTTGGATTAAGTTCACATTTAATTGTTCCAGTAAGTAAGGTCGATTTTAACTCAGGTGTGCGTTGCCTAAAGCAAGAGGAGAGAACTGTATTTCTTGGCCCCCTTTTCCATTGAGCTATTTTATTTACATTTGACACAAAAAGTAGTAACTAGATACAATGATAATGACTTTCATTTTACAATTAATAAATACAATTGATTTAGCCAAATGAACGATATCTTGAATCATTTACAAAGTTGCCAGTTAGTTTGGAGAGCCTTTTCAAAAAATGTTCGTGTAGTATCTATTCCACAAATTGTCAGCATAAACAAAAGGCACATTCAGGAATTGAGCATATTGTCGGGAATAAAATGTTTTATAAAGTAGTTTTCGAAATTTTCAGAGGAGACTCCCCCCCCCTCTCTCTCTCTCTCTCTCTCTCTCTCTCTCTCTCTCTCTCTCTCACACACACACACACACACCATAGGTACCCATATGCTTCAAATGGTTACTTGATAATGAAGTGCAATATTTAGATTTTACATATTTCTTCTTAGATAATTATTTTTCTACAGTGACTTCAAAATAGAAAAGAAACAAGCGCAAATTCCTCAAAATTTTGAAGTTATTTGAATTAGTCAACGTGTAAAAGTTGATTTCCCTCCTGGAATAAGTAGATTAGATTTTATTCAAAGAAAAATCGACCACGTAGCGTAGTATACTCTCTGTCATGTAGGAAGGTTGAAGACGAGAGAGCTGTGCACTCAACGGCCGTTAAAAGTGCGAGCTTGACACACGGGAAGGGAGATACTGCGCATGCTTAGTAGAGCCATTAGCGTTTATAATCGCTTTATTTATTTATTTATTTATTTATTTATTTAACGTCAATAAACCGTTAAAAACTGTGTGTGACGTGCCACAGAGGGAAGTGAATTCTGTGATAGTCACCCTAAGCCATTTGAATGCAGAGGAAATGAGCGGCTTTTTTGCAAAGATCTTTACAAAAATTATAATTACATATCTTTCACGTTGTTACAATTTGCATAACGGATATTCCTTATACAGAGGGGGGCAAAAGTATTCTGACTCGGGAGCAGGGCCGGATTTAGAGAGGTGGGGGCCAGTGGACACATACTACTCGCGCACCTTTTCTTGAACGATGACCTTGCTTCCCCCTCCCTGGAGCCATAAACAGCTGAAGGCAAAAGATGACAATATTCCCAGCATTAAAACTTCGTTGGCGCGAAACAGAAGCTACTCAAAGCTAGTTGCTTTCATAGTCGAGAACTTCTGTTCAGCTTTATTACCATGATCTAAAGAAATGTCTGAGGCAGGTCCCGGACCTTCAAGGAAGGCACCTCAAACTCCTATCTACTGTCCCTGCTGTTGCCTACCCAGAGCGATGACCTGGCCGCACACATAGCGGGTTTGACTTTCATCTACCAAAGGTTGCCATTACTGAAAATACTCTAGTGACTGTCTTTGTAACTAATACCCCCACTCCGCCCGCATTTCGTCAATCTATCGTTCAAGAAAAGTTGCGCGAAAATTAAAACCTCCTGTACATTCAATGATATCTGGAAACATGTTGAAATCTTAATGAAAGACAGATGGAACAGCAAGTGGTCCATGCTCAAAGCCAGTGAACTCCATAAACAAATAGGAAATTTCTTCAATTTAAAAACAAGTGCTGAATTAAATAGAAAGGAACAAGTAGCAATATCTAGAATCCGAACTGGACACTGCAAATTGAGTCATATCCACTTATTTAACAAAAGCCCTCCTCCCACCTGCAACCACTGTGACAACTCCACTCTTCTTAATTTAAACCATGTTATTAACCACTGTTCTTAAACAACAAATTCTGCAGGATGACTCATTTGCCTTAATTTTGGAATCCCCTAAATACCAAGAAAAAATTCTTAATTTTTGCAAAAAAATTCAAATATTTTCAGATATATAATAGGTATTAACTATTGTCAATAATTTAGAAACCATGTCAATTTCTGTTAACAAAGTTATTATTGTAATTACAACCAAATGTATTATTTAATTGTCGCTAATGACCATCGCTGTTGATGCGACAATAAATAAACTAAAAAAAAAGTTGCGCGAGTGGTATTTGGTAGGGGTCCTTATGATAGAGGTTCATATTAATTGTCACTAAGTATACCATTAGTACATTACAAAACTAGAATGCTATTTTAATATACAAGGTGAGACACGTAA
>BLKR01015892.1:0-35000 GCA_011170035.1 Teleogryllus occipitalis
TGCCAAAGTTATCGTTTTTTCAGAATATGCCGAAGTCTATTACTATAACACTCGACGTAGAAATCATATTCATCAGGTGACAGTATCAACAGCTCATTACAAAAAATTCAGATACAATACATGTACATTATTTTACAACACTTTGCCAGATGACATTAAATGATTAAATTCAATAGAAAAGTTTAAATCACAAGTGAAATCGTTTCTGCTGCATAACTGTTTCTATACAATTAGAGACTATACTGAGCATCACAAGAAAAAGTAACATTAATTTTAACAATGATACATAATGCATTAATTACCATTTGGACTGTATAAATGAGTATAAACAACCTGTAACAACTATTGTAACACAGCTTCCGGGTCAATGACCCCCATCTCGATCAGGTTTTCGTCCAGTTTCCCTGATCCATTGAGCAAATGCTGAGATGGCCCTTGTTTTGCTTCTGGACATAAATGTAACTTCATTTTCTGTGCACATCTTCTAGAATTCAGTGGGAAATACAATTATTCAAATTATCGTTTCCATGTTGTCGCGGCAGGAAGTAATAAGAGCCAAAATTTATTGCTTATTTATCCTTGAAAATAGATTTTATTACATGGGAGTATTTTTGTTTTTTTTCTCCCTTTCAAAATTCAAAATTTATTGCTTATTTATCCTTGAAAATCGATTTTATTACATGGGAGTTTTGTTTTTCTCCCTTTTAAAAATTCCAAATTTAAGTAGTATATGACTTAGTGTAGGGATCACAAATTTTGAAAATGTGCACACAATTCACTTTTCCCCATAGCGTCATACGCAGTTTTTAACTGTTTTTGACGGCAAAAATAAATAAAAAATAAATAAATAAATAAAAATATCGCAAGCCGCGCGACATAGCGCCTCCGATGACTTGCTCTCGGTAGCCAACAAGACTCCCTCGTTCCCGATTCGCTCTGCTAGACAGCCCTGGGTTAGACCATCTTTACCCAACAATCTACTATGCTCACCCTTTTTCTTGATACCCGAGCCCCCTAGTCCTCTCTCAGCCCGGCACAGCACGGCCCAGTAGAAAACACCAGCTCCACTCGGAACGTCACGGCTCAGTTTGCAGTGCTGCCTACCTTCTTCGTTACTTGTCATTGCTATCTAGTCCAAGACACGCTATTACCTCAGTCTAATAATTGTGCTATTACGCTCAGTGTTCCGCCGTTGAAGTTGACAGCACTGCACTGCTGTGACGTAGACAGAAACCTCCTCTCCCCGCACCCCCCGCTGTGGAGTATCAAGAAAAAGTGCGCGACTAGTACGTGCTAATGTAGCGTCACTAGTTGATACTAGTATTTGGTTGAGCATCATAAAAGGTCGGAATAGGAATTCAAGGAGCGTTTCCAACGTTATCCTACAGAATCACATTTGTGAACATTTGCCCATTTATTCGTTGTTATGTACGAATTTTGGAAGTTTTGTATGTTTGACCAGTGTGAGTTACGTCTCTCTCTAATGGAGGTGACTTCATTGAAAAGTCTAAGAAATTGATATCAACTTCAATTAATAAAAAATTCGAGTAGTTTTTATCCGTTTCCTTTAGCAGAAACTGAACTGTAGCTGTCAAGAAAGGCATGTGTGAATATCGTAACAACATATTGCAAACACATGAGAGCATCGGAGTGTGACCCGGAGATATTGGATGTAAACCCGAAGTTCGGAGGTGACTTCTGATATTCGGAGATTTCAGGTCAGACGCGATAAGGGGGTAATTATATTTTTTAAACAATTAATTTCAGAAACGCTATTCTATGCAATGTCTGCTTCACATTAACTTATTGTTAACGTATTTATTCTGTAAATTAATGCTAACTTTATTACCTTCGTCGCATTCCTTCTATTCAATTCTCATTAAATACGTACATCGTCGGTGTTCAAGAAAAGTGACACTCCTAAAAAATTGTCAACTGCAATTGTAAACTGTTTTAATCTACCGTTTATTTCGCGCCCGAAACTAAGTGCTTTGCTAACTTTAGATGCCCAGCTAGGGCCCTTTTAACAGCTCCAGGGGCCCTTGGGCCTACGTTAATTTGGGGGCCCCTTCTCCTTACTTTCACAGATCTCCCCCTCCCCCCTCCACACACGATTTAAAAACAAGTTTCATTAAAAATCTAAACTTCTCATTACTGAGTGACATTCTCGCATCAACCAGCAATATTCCATATTACAAATATTATCCAATGATGCACGACACATCTCTTCCTTATGCCAATTTCGTGCGTATCGTTTAATCATCAATCACTTCATTATTTAATTTTTTGAAAAAATATTATTAATTATTTTAAGAACTAAAGGGCCCCCTTTATCGTTGAGGGCCCTGGACCCAGACCCTGCGGGCCCGTGCGTTAACAAGGGCCCCTTCCCAGCGGCGGATTTACATGCAGGCAAAATGCATAGTTCCTTACCCCCCTCCGCTTCAGACATGGTGGCTCGCGTCACGGAAAAAAATACAAAAATATTCGGAAAAACGTCATAAAATGTTTGTCGGTAAAATAATAAATAAATTTTCATTTGTATTTGTACTTAAATTTATGTTGTTTTGTAGTTGTTTTATGGACTGTCCTTATGACATTTTTACTCATAAAATATAGTACTTTGACAACATATTTGTTTACCTAACTTAAATATTATTGTTTTGTGTTGTAACACTTTTCTTGTGCACCGATAATCCATGAGCACTCGTGTCATTTTATTTTCTGAGTTCAACTCTTGTTAACATGTAGACAGTAGCGGCCCCACCCACAAAAGCTATTTCATGATGTAATTTCAAACAGAATAGTGAGTGAGGGGGAAGGAAGGAGAAAGTCTGCAGAAGAAAGTTTAGAAATGAAAGATGAGATGACGAGAGAGATAGAAAAATAGATAGAGAGCGAAATGTAGAGGGAGAGACATATAGAGACATTATCTCAATTCGAATTCAGGAAAAACCTCTTATCAAAGTGTTGTGACGTTCTCACCCTTTTTTATATTACACGTCTTCAACGTTACATTTAAATTTATCAATTATTCCACGAACTGAAGTTTTTCCTGGAATCGTCGAGCGCAAGCTTCCAGTATCTTGTGTCTGGACGTTCTTTCCTGGACGAGGAGAGAGGGGGCGGAGCAGTGTGAAGGAAACTTGAGGGGAGCGGGACGGGACGTCACGGGGGGTGGAGTGGAGAGGGGCAGGGTGTAGCAGAAAGAGGTGTGGTGACGCAGAGATGGTGTAGCGGAGCGCGTTGGATTCGAACTGGAGCTAAACAGGGCAAGGAGGAGCGGGGCGAGGGGCGGTGGAGCGGGATGGGAAGTTTTTTTTATATCGTTAGTGGTTCCGGGCGCGTCACCTGTTAAGGACATTGGTCCCGTACGTGTAGTGCGTGTTTTTCTTCTGGAGGTGGCGATAATCTTCCCCCGCTAGCGTCCTTACCCTACCGTCGGCTAGCGGCATTTTCCCCAACCAGGTATCTCCCATCACTGCCTCAGACGGGACAAACTTTTAAGCTCGCGACCGGTCTCCCGACATGATCGGTAGTGTAGTGCATGTTAGTATGAGGATAAGGGGAGAGGATAGGACAAAGAAGAGGAAGGAAAGATCGCGAGCGGTCCGGGGTCCAATGTTAGGCTACTGCTGTTGCCTAGTGTTGATCGGAGAAACTACGGAAAACTTCCGATCAGAGAAGCGGACCATTAGAATTCTCCTCCAGACAGCAACTGAATTCGACCTAGTTGAGAAACTAGTGTTGAAAATCCTGCCACCGCGGCGGAACTCGAACCTAAGACCTCCCGGTCAGTGGCTGAGGCGGGGCGGGGAGGAGTGGAGTGGAACGGATCGGGGAGGAGTGGAGTGGAACGCAGCGAGGCATGGCTAGCGGAGCGGAGCGGGGCGGAGCGGGGCGGAGCGGGGCGGAGCGGAGCGGGGCGGAGCGGGGCGGAGCGGGGCGGGGCGGAGCGGGCCGGAGCGGGGCGGAGCGGGGCGGGGCGGGGCGGGGCGTCCCGGGGCGGGGTGGGACGGGGCGGGGCGGAAAGCGTTGCAACGGGACGGGCGATGACTGGAGCGGTGCGGGATGGAGGGAGGCGAGGCTCAGCGTCTCGCTGGAGGTCACTTACCAGTCGCTCCTAATGCTCTTTTTTCCCCGTCAGCTTTCCCGGCTGCGTAAATTATACAAACGTCTTTGCAGATGCCCCGCCCCTCCGCGACAGAAGTCTGCGCTACCGCCAGTGCCTTCCAGGGAACGCCAAATGCTTTATGCTCAGTTGTTTTAAAGGCAAGAATACGAGTCGATATTCATGAGCCTTGTAGTGACCGGTTTTTTCCCGAGACGTGATATGCAGTCAGTTGATTGATTAATTGATTGTTTCGTGTTTCCGATCTTCTGTTACATGTACTAGTAATATTAATATAATAGTACCTAATGTATTCAATAACATGCGTTTCTTCATTATTTTGATTTATGAATGAAAGAAAGGGAATAAAAACATGAAAGTAAACAATTATTTTCATGGGTTTACATTTTTCTGAAGAAATCCTATACTTAAGTATTTAAGTAGGTACGTAATAGTACAAGAGGTTATTTAAATAATACACCTCTATTTGGTATTTTATTACATTAATAAAATAGATGTCTGCATTAACTTCAAAATAAATGTCTTTTTTTAAGTTCATACAGTTCTTTAGGCGATACAAAAACCCATAAAATTAATAATTTTACTTTTTTTGACTGTCTTAGCGTCTCGAAAACTTAAGCCGAAAGGACAGAAAGGACTTCGGAAGGTAGAATATTTTCCAGGCATAATTTAGACTGTTCTTTCAGGTTGTTATGTTATATTATAAAAATGATAATGTTTGCTGCTTTTATACAAATCTTGAAAACTTTACTCAATAGGACTTACTTTTCGATTTAATTTCGAAAGGTAGAACGCACACAACTGAAAAATATGAGAAATACTTATTTACTAGTTTTTTTCACAGCGATTTTTACGAGGAAGTCGACTTTTGTTGCTCTGGCAAAACTAAAACTCGGATTTATTAGTCCAAAAATATATAATACCTGTAAGAAAAAATTTCCAGAATTTTTTTTCTGTATCGAGACATTTTGAGTACCACTTGATTGGAGTAGGCTAAATCTTGCTACTTGCTGACATGATAGTATGATTTCGTATCATTGACGATCATTCTTAGGAAGACCGAAGTATTGATTGTTCCTTTATTATGAATGAATAACTTGCATTGGATGCAAAATTGCGTTTGCGGGGAATGATACGTAACCTTTTAAAATCTTTTGCACACCATTTTCAACACGGGTACAAGGTTGCCGACTTCTGTACTACTACTACTTACATACGACGTACTGTAATACTGGCATACTACTTTCATAGAAGAGAGAAAGTGATGTAAAGCATCAGTGGAAAAGGCGAAATCTCGACAAATATTCATATGGTATAAGTTCTTGATCCAGAAAATGTGAATGATTCTTGTTCCTGCACGTAGTAAATTATGTGTTGTCAGAGTCTAACACGTGTTTCCACAGTCGGGACTCGAACTCCAGGACCTCCCGATAAGAGGCACTGCAGATACATCACTTGATGCTCTGAGCCACCCAAGTCGGTACATTACCTCAAGAACAGCTCCAAATTTTTCAATGATAATTTGATTATAGGATTTTTACTCTTCTGTAAAATTCTTAAAGTCAAATTGAAATGCTCCAATAAGGGGGCCGAAAAATCAAAAAAATGTGAAAAAGTGTCTTTTAGGAGCCAGTAGGTAGTATATAGTAAGATGGAGGACAATACTGACAACTAAACTTTAGCCCAGACTAAAGAGATTAAAACACCAACTAGTGGGAGGATGTCAATGCCATTTGTACCACTTTATATGTTGAGGACCAAAGCAATTCGTGGTTTGTCTGTGCATTTTATAACCACTTTTTTTTCACTTTTCATGCTTTACTATTAAACAATATTTCGTATAATAACGAAATATACGTTCATTGTTTGGGGCAGCCTTTGTAAGTTCTTTCTTTACCCACGACAGCAAGTATCAATGATTGTAAATCAATAGACAAAAAATAAGGTCTGAACTAAATGATGTTTATGTTGCCCCTTTGTATAAAACACTTTCGTATTCACATTAGAAGAAATGAAATTGAAAAGGAGCAAACAGACACGGTACCGCATCAGTGGCTACGATGCATTGTTCAAAGATCCCCGAAGTCCAACCCCCTCCCCTTCGACCCTTGATTTCCTCAAGGATTGAAGCTCAAGCATAGAGCAAGACGCGCGAATGCTGTTTGCAACGTCGCCGATTTCCATTTGAACTACTGGAAATTCTGTGAATTGTATTCTAACAATCTCCCAAAAACAGTCTCTTAAAAGGAGTAAATTTAAAAAATTGATATCGTAGGCTTCCGCGGCCAGAGTCATGATCTGGGCTGTCCGGGTGACGCCGCGTCGAAGGCTGGGGTGCCGACGTTTCGACCAACATATCGCGGTCCTCTTCAGGGCTGTACTGCCCTGAAGAGGTCGACCAGGGCGGTACTGCCCTGGTCGAAACGTCGGCACCCCAGCCTTCGACGCGGCGTCACCCGGACAGCCCAGATCAATTTAAAAAATTGCTATTAAAGGGCTGGGTGGAGGTCGGGGAGAGGGCTTTTCTGTTAAGAGGATTTGTAGGCAAGTGTCAGTTCCAAAAAAATCTATCGAGGAGTGATCGTTTAAAGGGATTGGTCTTTCAGAGGTTACACTGAACTTCTTTTTAACTAGAGTTAAAAATCCATTGACAAATTGTAGAGCTACAGAATAAAGCCCAATAATTCTTATACAATCTGGACAAATCTTAAGTAGTGATTACTTAGCATATGTAGTTCTAACAAATAAATTAGTAAACGCGTGTTTTAATAAGAGTATATAAATAGCGTTTGTTAATGTGTCGAAACCGGAGCAGAAACCGCAACTCAAACCTAATATTGTATATCAGAGACCGAAAACTAACTGTATTGATCATGTTATTGATTATTGTAATTGCTAACATAATTGAAACGGTTTAATGGATTGATCAGCCACACAATTATTATTATTATTATTATTATTATTATTATTATTATTATTATTAGCCGTAATTTTAGTATATAGAAATCGCTTCACAAAAGCTGTTTAAAGAAGTTTCAGCCCAATTGTTATTTCTGGATCCAACCTTTTTTGACCAAGAAACAGAAGTTTAAAAAACGTTTCCAAAACGCTTTTTACGATACTATTCCTCATACTATACTTTGGTTTTTCTAACGTGGCGGCTAAGGGTAGTATCTCCAAGATGGAATTCGACACGACTTTTTGAGTCATTTTAAGTCCTGCCGCTAGAGTCGCTAGAGTTGCTTGATCGCAGCACTGCTTGATGCGATCACGCGACATCTTGCGAAAGGACCAAGAAAGACGCAAAAAGTCGTGCCGAATTCCACTTGGAGATACTACCCTGAGCCGCCACGTTAGAAAAACCCAATTTAAGAGCGAATACGAGATGACCAAAAAGAGATCGAATGGCGCTGGCTCCACGTCATGGGGTCACGGAAGCGCCCCGAGATAAGCGCAGCAGATAGCGCCTGCAAGAGGCTCACTGCTCCCGCGAAGGCTCCGATGTTTGTGAACGTCGCACCAACAATCAAACGAGACATTTTCCTCTCTCGCTACCGCTTGCGCAGTAGAGAGAAAGTTATGTAATGTTGCGCAAAAAACTGCGAATTCACGTCCGAAACTCTCATTACAGGGTCCTGGTGACGAAAAAGTGGATAAATCCAGTTGATATATTAAGAGAAAAAAAAACCTCTAACATGTAGTGTAGCCAGAACCCATGTTTTGTGGGTTCTTGATACCGAAAAGTTGAATGACCGCAAAACGTCTGTCTGCCTGTCCGTTCCACTGAACAATGATAGCGGTTAAACCGTTCAGCCGATTTTCTCCAAAATTGATATTCCTCAATCGATCTGACGGATGTCGCGGCTTCTTGAATCTGAAACCGATATTTTAATTTTGGGGGATACTTTAAATGAAATCCCTGCTATATTTTTCAGAATTTTAAAAAACATGTTTCCATCGTTTTTGATTTTTTTTTTTTTTTTTTTTTTGGATAGTGTGATGGACGTTTAAGAGAGTGGTGCAGGTCTCATTGAAAACTCTGATTTTTCAGAAACTGGAAAAGTTCAATTTTTTTCGGCGTGTTCCTTAACGATACACTTTGAAAAAGGTCATGTGCAATTTTTCGAAAATTTGAGTACTTTTCACGTAGTTTTGCGTGAATATACGGGCGAGAAAAAATATGCTGTTTTAGCCCCACTGGCATTACGAAAGGGGAAAGGTGGTTGTAACAAATAAATGTGCAAATGTTTTGAGCAAACTTTAATCAGTTCGTCAAAATCAATAATGATAAATGTGCTGGATGTAAATTGGGTTTTATCGACTTAACGTAGAACACATAGTAGGTTTACTGCAAAGTTTACTCTTTATAAAAATTCCCAATCCTAAAATGCAACCTGGGTCCTTTCTTGTATGTGTACTCCTCCTGTAAAGGTGAATGCTTCTCAGGACTCTCTGTATGCTTTGTCAGTCGATTCACCTATAAATCGCATTAAAATATTTAAATATTATTGTTTCAAATGAACGATAAAATGACACAACAATTTTGTTTAATGAAGAGTGGGCAATTTTATTAAGAAATATCCTTAAGATACCTCAATACCAACACCTTTGCCTCTTCAGCATCATTGTATGGGAGGTTCTAGTGTTCGAGTCCCGACGATGGCAGATCAACGCTAGCTACATACCTGGGTCAAATTCAGCTACAATTTGGAGGAAAATTCTAACAGGTGATTGCTCTGGGAATCTCGGTTTCTTTGGGATATACTACGCGAATTCCGGATCAGTCCTACAACAAGCAGGCTAGGGACCGCGCGCCATCTTTCTTTCCTCTTTCTTGACTTATTCTCTCACCTTATACTCATCCTTACACGCCCTACATTACTATACATATCGGGTGCTTACATTGCTCATTACGAAAACCTCTTCGTTTTGGGTGCATACGGCGAATGGTGCAGCCGTTGTTTACGACGCAACAACTGAAGCAAACACTAAGTGATAATGCTGAAACTTACCATAAGCAAAGTAAGCGATATCATGTTCAGGCTGGTAACTGCACAAAGCTGTGCAGGCGATTAGAAAGAGAAGTTACTTATTGTTTTCTCCTCATATTTGTGAAACTTTCGTGGTTTCGACATTGCACTGCAAAAGTGACATTACTCAAAAATCATTTTTGTTAGGTGAAGACATATGCCAAGAAAATGTGTATTTTCACTAATAAAAAAATTCTTTAATCTCTGTCCTCCAAACGATAGTATGAAATTGCGCGATGTCTATACACGGTGAGAGAAAAATATTTTATTCGTTTAAATTAATTTAAATGTAACAAGTATATTTTTTGCATTAAGTTGAATTCAACCACAAATCCTCACAGGCAATTGCATTCCTTTCCTTTTGTAAACTATCAATGCCTTTCCTTAACGTGTGACCAGGACTGCAATCGACAACTATAAATAACGCTGCATCCTGATAGTGAAACTGTACGCTAAAACGGATGTGATAGCACTAAACTGCTCGAAATTAGTTACAATGGAACGGGAACCATCGTTAGACCATGGAACGGCCGCGATCTATTGGGGCTTCTTCCTTGTCCTACATCTCCCCCTTACTTTCACACGCACACGCACACACACACACACACACACACACACACACACACACACACACACACACACACGCGCGCGCGCGCGTATAAGCACTACACAATCACACTCGGGAGACAGTCGGGAGCTTAGAGCTTGTCCCGACTGGCGTGATGCTCCGCTGAAGGAGATACCTCAAGGTGGAATTCCCCGCAAGTTGACGTGTAGGTCGGCTCCGGATCTGGCCATCCAGATGATCTCCTGCAGTTCTCATTTTCGATGAACTCTCTGAATTTTCGAAAATCGCCGAGTTAGAATTAATTAGTGAAAGTGTGGGTAATGGTGAATGTAGGGAATCGCAAAATTGAGAAAATGTGAAAAAATGTCTTTTAGGCCCCAGTAGATAGCAGCTGGGAAAAGCGGGGGGGGAGGGGACCGAAAAGCAATGGTTTGCAATGTGTTTCTGAATGGGTGGCTCACAATGGACTTCTTTTGAATCATAATTTATACAATATGTACACTAAGATTTTGACGTGACCACATCACGAATATGGTGGTACTACAATACGGCACATACTTTCTCGTATTTGTGTCGAAGTGGAGGCAACTCTACACCTGACTATAGCAACTCTTTCTCACACATTTCATTTATCACGTTTGTTGGTTTTTCAGTGAATATCGTTCATCCAGCATTGTACGTGCACTCTAACCACGATTTTCTAGCTTGAATGATGGCTCCATAATAAAGGCTGTCCATCTAACAATAAGTAAATGCGCAGTGAGATATTCATCAAAGAGAAAACTGACTTTTTTGCTAAATCTGCGTGTAACAATCAAATCAAAACACCACATATCAGAGGCGGTTCATGCTACAATTTTAGATGATTGCATTGTTTAGCCATATAATTCACGCACTCAAATAGAAAATCCGACCAAAGAATCTCGAACCTCCAATTCAAATGTTTAAAATATATCATAAATATTGTATCTTTCATTAAAAAAATTGGAAATATGTGAATAGAAGTTGAACTAAGAGTTGCATGAATGAAATGTTCGCACACTCAATTATTTAGTCGATTTATTTATTAATTCTCCGTGAATACATTTTACCATATTATTAATAGAATTGCATAAAAGCAACAGCTACAACACGATTTGAATGTCTAAACACACCCTCCCATCTCGTCAAACCCGTCTCAAGTGCTTTTATCGACTTGGAACCGGTCAAAGAGTTTAAGAAACATTTTCTTGATGCTGATGCAAAAGAATCTACTTTCTTGTATTATATCGGTTTTGTAATATAATACAAGTTGACACCGTGTAAAAATTTCGCACATTTCAATTCGATTGGATTGTAGTCAGCATAGGGAACTTGGAAACCGTCTCGTTGATCCAACACATCCCTCTCAAATTGTACCCAACAATTATTATTATTATTATTATTATTATTATTATTATTATTATTATTATTATTATTGTTATTATTATTATTATTATTATTATTTTCTTTCTTTTTTTGCCTGCGCTGGGATTTGGACTTGAGAACGTAGGATCTTTCGATAACCACTTCGCCGAACGCCGTAGCCGGATAGCCCAGAATCTCAGATGGCGTTCTTAAAAATATACATCTTTAATTATCAAAATTAAACTGTTTTAATAAAAATGGGGCTTATACCATATAATTCGGTGTTCTGTCCTACATCTTTATAAAAATTTAAAATAAAAAGTTTCCAGTAGTTTTTGAGAAAATTTTGTTTACATACTTGTGGAAAATTGTCACGTCTGGACGTTTATCTTTAATATTAAAGGTATAGTTCAGGTAGAAAAATGAAAAGTTTTCAACTTTCGAAATTCTGAAAAGTGTTTTAATGTAAAGCAGACCTACAATATTTTTGGAAGTGCGCTTTGCTCTGTTGGAAAACAATACGTGAAGAAAAAAATTAGCGCCACTTTTGGGAACATTTTGAAAATGACCTAGTCTTCAAAATAATACGATCTTTTTCAAATTCACAGGGAAATAAATTCGGCCAGATCGATCGAGGAATTTATATTTTGAGGAAAACCCCGTGTGCGGTGACGTGCTAGTGTTGTTCACAGACGACCAGAGGTAGGCGTTTTGCTAAAAACTTTTTTTTTTTCCAGTTTGAAGGATCAACAAAATCTGGATTCTCAGTACACTACGTGTTCATAAAAGTAATTTAAAACTTACAAGAACAAGAAACATCCACTTTTTTGGTATCAGGCACCCAGAAAACAACTTTGTTTTGAAAAACAGTGCACTTTTCGTTGCAGCATGGTAAAAGCTTCTCTATACAACGTAGGAGAAAGTAAAAAAGTTATTTTTTTTTGTTCGAAAAGAACTCACCTGCGCAGGCGCAGCCCAACAGCAACAGTAGCACTCGGCTCAGCATGGCTCAGCGGTAGCGCAGGCACTGCGCGGCGGACGCGGCGACGTCGCGACGGCGGTGGCGGCGGCGGCGACGGCGGCGGCGGCGGCGGCGACTATGACGACGTCGTCGACGGCGGCGGTACCGGAGGCGGGGGCCGCGGCGGCGGTACCAGTGGCGGGGGCGGTGGTGGTACCGGTGGCGGGGGCCGCAGCCGTACCAGTGGCGGGGGCGGCGGCGGTGGTACCAGTGGTGGGGGCGGCGGCGGTAGCAGGGCTGGCTCAACAGCCAGTGGCAATGGTAGTGGTGGAGAGCGCTGCAGGCGCGGAGACGGGCAGTGGCTGCTCGTGGCAACGCTGTGCGCATAGCGACCGGCATTTGTCGAGCATTGCGACGGACCCTCTGAGCGGCAAAATCAAATTCCTCGCTGGTTAATACAATGGATGTTGAAAAATCAAGTAGGCTACAACACACATGTAATGATGACTTACTACTAACTTAATACTATGCTTAACCTAATTATACTATTGTTACTACATTGGGATAGATTCCTCATAAGAGTACCTACTGTTCACAAATGCTTGAACATAGTTTTAGGAATGAATCGAATGGGTATCTATTGTTTATTCTGGTCTGAGTGTTGTTTGTTGAGGCTAGATTGTATTGTTTTAGTTGGTCTATTGAGTTTATGTTGGAGTAGAAATTATTGGATAGGCGTTATATTTGATAGGTGATTGGGTCCTTGTTTAATTCTCTATGGAGTTGTGGATTTGAAATGAACCATGGGGCGTTAGTGATTGTTCTGAGGAATCTGTTTTGTATTATTTGTATTTTATTTACGTTGGATGGTGCGGCATTTGTCCATATAGGACATGCGTACAGCATTGTGGGTCTTATGATGGTTTTATATAGTGTTATTGCATTCGTTAATGAAAGTTTGGAGTTATTGGAGAGTGCGCACAGAGATTCCCCTGAACCACTGTTAAGAGGCGTCGTCCCGCTCAGCGTGGAAGGCACTCTCGAGCTGCGCTACAGCGAGAAGTTTCGCTTCAAACTTGGAAAAACCGCCGCGTAAACCTTCGATATGATCAAGCACGCCTCTGAGGATGCTGCCATGAGCTTCTCAAGAGTTTTTGAGTGGCACAAGTTGTTCCGGAGGGGAGGGAGCTCGTCGAGGATGACCAACGCGCCGGTCGCTCGTCAACATCAAAGGTCGACGAAAATGTGACAATAGTGAAACTTCTGAACTTTGATCGTCGGCTATCCATTCGTCTGATTAATGAGAAGTTTAGCCTTTCTTACGGCTCCATTCAAATCATTACGGAAGATTTGGCAATGAGGAAAATTTACGCGAAGTTTGTGACAAGAATCTTGACTGATGAACAAAAAGTGAATGGTGTGGAAATTTCAACAGAAATACTGAACTTTGTAAGAGGAAAACCCAAATTTTCTCGTTAGCATGGTTATCGGAGAAGAAACCTGGCGTTTCTATTCGATATGGAAACGTAACTCCGAAGTTCGGGATGGCACACGAACAAGTCTCCTCGCCCGAAAAAGGCCCAGATGAACAAATCCAGGATGAAACAATGC
The DNA here is from genome assembly GCA_011170035.1 of Teleogryllus occipitalis. Classification (NCBI taxonomy): domain Eukaryota; kingdom Metazoa; phylum Arthropoda; class Insecta; order Orthoptera; family Gryllidae; genus Teleogryllus; species Teleogryllus occipitalis. Next base: position 13,689 of record BLKR01015892.1, read on the forward strand.
TTTGGGCTTTTTTCACCGTCGCGATATCAGCCACATTGAGTTTGTACCCCCTGAGCAAATCGTGAATGCACAGGTTTATGCGGAAGTGGTCAGTCGGTTGCAAAACTAGTCAATCGCGTACGACCACACATTGCCCGTTCGTGGAAGCTCCACAACGACACTGTGGCGTGCCACATCGTGCTGTTGGAGCAGGAGCGGCTGCCTCAGTACGGCATGGCCTCAACTTCCCTACAGCCCAGTGGCTCCGCCTGACATCTTCCTCTTCCTCGCTTCAAACGGGCCATGAAGGGACGTTTCGACCCCATCGAAGTCTCCAAGCGACTGTGACAAGGACTCTCAACAGCATTTCGGTCAATGATCTCCAGAAGGCGTTCGTGGCTTGGCAGACGCGTTATATTCGGTGGGTCGCAGCCCAAGGCTCCAATGTCAAAGATTATTAAGAATTTGTACAGATATGTGCAATGAATTGTTTTTAATAAAATCAGAACCACTACTTTTTATCGCACCTTGTAGTTTGTTATATATTATATATTATTTCGAGATTTTCATTATCATCATTTGTCATCTGTTCAGATTACAATATTTTTCTATTAACAACAGTCTTATCATCTTTACCGGACAACAGATCATTGATGTCATACTCGTAGCTACACCAAAGAACATTGGGTTTATTTGTCATTTATACATTTATTCAAGCCTCTATTATAATACAAAAAACATCTTTGCTTCAAATTAGGTTTATATCATAACCTAAACACAGTTTGTATAGATATGAAGCAACCTCCACTTTGTAAGTTATGTATGCTCTATGTGCCTGTTGTAGCCATGTGGCAACAACACATTTCTCATTGAAAGTTTTACATAAATACATATATTGTGGTAATGTGTAGTGAAAACAAACCCTATTCTGAGTGGTGAATTCTCTGATACACCGCGTATACCGCCGGTATATTCGCCAGTATATTCGCCAGTAATTCGAAGTTATAAGAAATATTTCATAACTTTGGTAATCCTCTAAAAAGTTATTGAGATTTTGAAAGCTTTAAAACAGATGCGAAAAAGTAACTCTGTTTTGCTACCGAGAGCCAGTCACTCTTCCGCAACCGTAAGCGCTTCGAAGTGCGTTAGAGTGAGAAGTTTCAAACAGTTCTTAATGCTGTCCAGAGGATTTGCAAGCGCAGGAGAAGGCACCGCATGCCAGCCGCGATAACCTAGAGCTCCTCATGTTTCAAGGCCGGGAAGAGGGGAGGATGCGCGTCTGGACGGTCAAATGGCACCGCAGAATATTGCGGTGAACAGTCCTTCTCTGGTCGTTCGTCAGTTACGCTTCTCTCGCATTTTTTGTGAAAATGGAGTGTGTTAATAATCCAGAAGATAGTGGTTTCTGTAATTGTATTATAGCACAATTTTAAGGACGGAATTTCATAGTATTGGGATTTCAGAAAAGCTCAAAATAAAAGACAACGATAGAGGTAGCTTCCATAAAGTGCGGTATACTTAAAATAATGTTCAGGATTTGCCACTGAGAAACTGTTATTCTGCCCCTCTTGGATCGGTACTGAAACTCACGTTCTAACGGGGAGGAAGCCTTCATCTCACGTGATATAACATGCACTACGCTTATGGGACTAATTGACATAGCTCTCGACGCGCCCGGAAACAAAATAATTCTCAAAATGACTTATTTTCAGACACGCCCAAACGGCATTGTCCCAAAAACTCCTTCAAAGGCGTGTACGAAGAATGGGGGCAGAGGGCCCCCATGGAAGTTTTGAAAGGCTCCCCGTTCCCTCAAATAATAAAACATTTTATTTGCATAAATGTGTCAAATCCTTGATGTACACTTTTTGAAAATTTTAGTATTTTTCGCGAGTGTTGCATGAAATAAGCGCAATATTAAAAAATAAAAACAAGAATTTTCTCGTAAAGGCTTCCAATTGTTTCTTTCAACTTTTTATAGGGATAATGCTAAATGATTTGCTACGAGATGACATAAACTTTGTTCTACTCTTTCGTTTTTTCAAATATTACAAAAATGTAATTTTTTATACTTGTCTCTCACATCGTTAATATATTCACTGGCGGTGATTAGATTAAATTATTGCATTTTGAGTACATGTGCAGTAAATAATTCTAATAATGTTTCTCGAAAACTCAAAAGCTTTCTGCAAAAATGAACTCAAAATTCCGCATTTTCAGAAACGCTCAATCGACACTTTCTCAAAAACGACTACAAATGTTTTTGTTAATACTTTTTGTACGGATAGTGCGAAATGCGCTGTTTAAGATGACATAAAATTCATTTAGCTTTTTTTTTGTTTTATCAAAAATTATACAATTGTAATTTTTTGAAATATCTCTCACGTCTTTAATATGCACTTTTCAAGCAATTTCAATACATTACTGCATTTGTGAGTGGAAGTGCTTTATATAACTTCCAATTAAGTTTTTCGAATACTTAAAATATTTCTATGGAAAAGCGCTTCAAATTTTGCATTTACAGTAAACGCTTAAACGCCCTTTTTTTTTTAAAGCGGCGTCAAATTTTTCAACGAAAATTTCCGTCCAGGTTTTACTCTTCTGTAATATCTTTAAATTAATATTGCGATTCTACTATTAGGAAACGAAAAATGAAGAAAAAATGTACTTTGGGCGGCAATAGATGGTAGCTGGCAAAAGTATGAAAAGCTAGCTCAGGCAAAAGAAGTTAGAAAACTGACTAGCACGAGAAAGTCTGTGCTATTTTGTAGTACCACTAATTGTCTCGTGTACTGCATCTTTTAATTTTATCTTCCTTCCTGTGTCAGCATTCTTGACTCAGTCTCTTAGAGTGATATTCAGCTTTTTTCTCTCCATTTTCCTGAGGCATATCTCTATCATATTTCTCTCTTTTACAGTAAGAGACCATGTTTGTGCTCCATAATTTAGAACAGGTAACACACAGCTGTCAAATGTCTGTCTTTTTTTGCTGTACCTGCTATGTCTTCTTTTTTGTTGTACAATAAAAATGATAAACTGGAGAATTTCCTCCATGAGTTAGAGATCCCATTATGAATTTCCTTTTCTTGAATTTTTTGGAATGACACTATTTGTCACAAATACAAGTATTCTTCAACATTGTCTACTTTACTCTTATTTATTGTGATGGATCTAGCTGTCCAGTTTGTCATAATTTTAATCTTGGTAGTGTTCATTTGTAAATCTACCTTGTTGCACAGGCCCGATATCTCAATAAGAGTATCTTCCAGTACTTTTGGGAATTATGTGAATATTATTACATCAACTGCAAATCTTAAATTCTTTAATTTTCTTCTATTTATGTTTAGGTCGTAATTGTTGTTAATGTTCTTAAAGACTGATTCTAGTACACTTATGAAAATATTTAGTGACAACGGATATCTTTGGCGAACACCCCTTTGCGGTTTGAATATTGCTCCTTCTATCTCAATCTTTATATTTGCTCAGTTATTTGTATACGTTTTACTTAGAAGTCTAACATACTTTTTATTAAATTTAAAAACACCCGTGGTGGAAATATATGAGTGGGCTACTCCGGCACGGCGCACCGATTTTTGCTCGTTCTGCGCAGTACCAGTTTGCGTCATGAACCACGTGACAAAAACACGGGCACTTTGTTTGAAAAGCTGGACTCAGCCGCAGGCCACGATGTTGCATGGAGAGGAAGAAGTGCTGAGAAACAATTTGAAATTGGTATAAATTGACAATTTTCAACGCTGACGAAACAAAAATAACACGAAAGTGTAATTGAAATGAACGATTAAAAAGAAAATATATATATATATATATATATATATATATATATATATATATATATATATATATATATCACTTTTCCTTTATATGACTATTTAAAAGCTGATTTTGTATCTGGCTGCATTTAAAAATCCAGCTAATATTGTGACGCAAATTGGTGCCTGAAGCTCATTGGCTGATGTTGGATACATGTATACTGTGATGTACTATGCTCACACTTTTTCTTGATACCCGAGCCCCCTAGTCTTCTCTGAGCCCGGCATAGCACGGCCCGGTAGAAAACACCAGCTCCACTCGGAACGTCACGGCTCAGTTTGCAGTGCTGCCTACCTTCTTCGTTACTTGTCATTGCTATCTAGTCCAAGACACGCTATTACCTCAATTAATTGTGCTATTACGCTCAGTTTTCCGCCGTTGAAGTTGACAGCACTGCACTGCTGTGACGTAGACAGAAACCTCCTCTCCCCGCATCCCCCGCTGTGGAGTATCAAGAAAAAGTGCGCGACTAGTAGTTAACGCTCGTAGAACTGGCGGGTATTCATCTCTATCGAAAGCTTTATTGAAGTCTAAAAATGCCAGATACATATGTCTTGAGGTTATATTCTTGAGCGTTTTCCAGTAATTGGTTGACGACATGATGGTGGACGGTTGTAGAAACGTGTGGACGAAAACCTCTTTGGTCCATGGGATGTTGTTCATAGATTACGCTGCTGATTCTTCTATTAATTATTTTGGAGAATAGATTATAAGCACACGATAATAAACTTAATAGTCTATAGTTGTTTATATCAGAGAGCCACTCTTCTGGCACTTCCTTTTTAAGAATGAGGCCCTAGAACTACACAACTGGGATTCGGTCTACTTGACCCCATCAACATTTGGAATTCTCAGCGAGTGGAAATTTTTGACGACAGCCATGCTTTACGTACATTTGAATTACATCGTTAGCTTGCTTCATGCTACTACATGCCTCATACTTACAGCCTCAGTCGATATTAATATTAATAATTCCAATAATATTATTAGTACCTATACTTCGCTGAGGATAGTAGCTAATTCGTCGGTGGTGCAAGTAGGGTCTACTGGAACCCAGTGGGTATTTTCTGATCGTTATGTACTCAAAAAATAAAATAGAAATACTATTCTTCCTATTTTGCTTATCCGAAATGACATTGGGAATTCACAATTTTTTTGTTCAATCGGAATTGTTGTGTGATGATTTCAACGCATATTTATAATCATACTATTAAAAGCTGAAGAAAAATTTGAAATTAAAAAAAGATGATAAATTTTACTTTTTAAATTCTATTTTTGAGTGTTTTTTTTTGTTTGTTTTCATTCTTAAGAGAAAAGAAGATACAAAAACATTTTTTGAACCATGTATAATTTTCTGAATCTTTTCTTACAATAAAAATGTTTGTGGTCCGTGAAACCCCGGAGTGCAGTTTATGTACAAATAAGGGTGCAGCAGTGGCGAAGCTAGAGTCTTGCAGTTGAGTATTCTGAAAATCTTATTTTACATTTTTTGCAAATCTGCATCATTCATCGCTTTTCTCATTCAGCTGTTCTTTGTCGATAAGTTGTTCTTTAAAGCTGTCGTTTCTGCATAGTTAATTTAGCAGGCATTTCTCGATAGCTAATGTACTGAAATTACCGATTCTGATATTTTCCATGGAATTTCTCAGGAATGTCTTTACTTTCTTTAATATAATCATATTATTTTCATATAATGCCGTAGATAAAGGGAAAGTTGCGCTGTGTTGTAACAACCGAACCCTCTCTTGTTAATTTTTTCTAGACCAATTTGTCTAACAAATACTTCAGCAACAAATCTGCAACCATATATTTTGAATTATCAATGTATGCATTTGTCTGTTAATTTAGAAGCTGCTCATTCTGTCAAAAATGAATATTGTTTTATTAGGAAAGAAAACTTTTCCCAACGAAAGGACGCTTTGTAGGCAGAAAACTGCTTTTCGTCAAGCAATTCAATAAAATGAAAGTTTTCAAAATCTTGAAACTGTCCGCCGTCCATCCGAGTCACTACTGTATCAATAATTTTAAAATAAACTATTTTGAATCTTTGAAATAATTTTGATCCTGAAAGTTCATTCATAGTCATGTCTACTTTGACGCAGATTTCAATAGTATCTTCACATCTTACACGGTATATTACTACGTACCTAAACTATTTCTATCTCCATGGCATATTACTTGCTTCATGATTTCATATTGTTGAGCGAAAACTACATTTCGATATCGCGAACCGTTCACAAGTTATGGAACTGGCGCATAGTCAGTGGGACATTCTCTATAACCTTAAATATTTTGCTTCATTAATTGTTTCATAAAGAAAACATGAACAAAAATCACATAAACATCTCTACTTTCCCACAATGTCAGGTGAAGAGGTGAATTTACCTGGTCGAGACGTGGACGTGCATCGCGGTACAAGTCCGTGCCTCCCGAAGTCTAGGCTCTCTGCCCAGTGAGTGCGAGTGAGAGGGAGATAGCTTTTGTACGCGTTCTGCTACCGGCCCAAAGAGCATATCTCTGCGGCCCTGCTAATTCCCTCGCGCGTAAGCAGGGAAAGGAGTCGAAAACATTGAATTTTCCGCAACGATTCAGTAAAAAAATGTCGAAAAATGGCACACTTAACGACAAATTTAGGTATTCTAAGGCTCCCAGATTACCCTTCAGCTTCGCCACTGATGTGCAGTTGCAGGATTAAACAGTTTTGTGAATACCACTTGTGACCCTGTTTTCAGAAATTCATTATTAATGCTGTCTTCTCCTGGAGCCTTCCTCATTTTGAGTTCTTTCAGAGCTGCTTCGACCTCATACAGCACAATGGAGGGAGTCGATTCATTGTTTCCCAACTGGAGGGTCATTTAACATTTCTTTTATTTCTTTCATTGTTGGATTGTATTAATCCAATGAACTGCCGTAGATACTCTTATAGAAAGCTGTGGCCTATGAAGGTTTGAATTAGTAATCAACTGACCTTGTTTGTAGTATTTTCCTTACATCCTGTTTTCCTTCACTCAAATCTCGTTTTATTATCTTTATAGACTAGAAGCTGTTCATTATTTCTTGAATGATTATATTTTTGTGATCTCTTAAATCTTTGTACACACATGTGGAATTCGTTAAATGTCTCAAATAACCGTAGTTTTCATTAATACATTCGAACCCTCTCCTCCTCCATTACCGCGGATTATCCGTTTCCTTTCTGTAAAACGAGCACGTTATGTACAATTCGCGCACGTTTCCTTGAGCTCTCATTTCCATAGATGCGGGAGAAGGGGGGTGTTTATTAATTCGACGACAGGACTTTTATATCAACTCTACAGATTGTTTTTAGGAGCAAAATAGTTTCTATTTCACGGGAGCGAACATTTCTGGTTTATCAGATTTTATCGAGAAAACTCGTTCCTATAATTTAATCTTAATTCAACTGTTAGTAAAAAAGTGGGGGTATTCTGGTATCCAAGAAAACGTGCGTCTACTTCGACGCAACGCGTCTCCAAGCCCCTTGGGGGGCGTTGAGCGCTTTGCGCTTCTCGGAGTAATCCTCCTATTACTGCGCTTGCTTTATGGAGTAATCCTCCGTTAACATTGTCTGTCGCGTCTCGTCGTAGTCGGTTGTCAAGAGGACCGCCAGGTAGCATTTCCGCGTACGCGCCTCCTACCGCGCGCTCCTGCGTCACTACCCAGCGGCCAGAATTAGGAAGGAATAGGGATAGGGGTAGGGTTTAGGACACTTCACAGGGGTTGGACTAGCCCTTGTGAAGCAGCCTAACTCGTTTTGTTGGGACAAATTTCACATGAGATTCGACGGGAATCGAACCCGGATCTCAGTGGTGAAAGGCTTGCGACTTTGCAATGAGCCACGAGTTCAGCGCGAAAACGTGCGCGTGTAAACGTCCTTTTTTACACATCTAGGATTGCAACCACCATCATAAATATCACTTCGAATGATATTTGATATGACCATTTATTACTGTGTTATTAAACTGTGATGTGACTATTTCATGAATTCTACTTAGATTTTTCTATAGTGGCCGATGACAGATCTAACAGTGGTAAGCACATTTCTAAGGCCACGAGCCTCGTTGACATGGACGTTCGTGAATTTTATGAGGCAGGTGTAAAAATGACCTAATGTCATCGGCCACTATAGAAAAATCGAAATATAATATATTACATGAATCAAATGGATAATTAAAATCACAGGAATTACGAAAAAGAGAAATATTACTAAAAACTGCTTCAGGATTATGTGAAACTTCCATTCAGTTTCGAGATATCATTGCTTCCTGGAATAACAGTGTATACAAGGGAAACATGTTAACAGTTTAATGCAGAAATGATTGCACTCATGTTTCAATTTTATTGTAACGAAACTTTTAAAAAACAAAACTACAATGTTAAATTAACTTGAAACATAGTTATTAAAGTTGTTGGAAGTTGAGTTTTCATTGCCTAGGAATTCCATGGAAGTATTTGAAATGGAGGGCCTAGCATCAGAATTACCAGCGGGATTAGTCGATTTAGAATGAATTTACAAAACGTTTGTACTCTTTAATGTATTTTCTGTACAATTTTGGTTGTAATATTTCACATTGTTTTGATTGCACATTCTTCACCATCTAATCTTCGCATAGCTACGAGTTGTCCAATCTTTCAAAATGTGTGAAATTTCTTCATTTGTAGTTCGTGCTGTCAATTTGTATTTTCTTTCTTCACAAAATTCTTTAAATAGCTTCCACACACTTTCTTTTGCTGTTTTTCGACTTTAATGATTGATTCAATTTCAGAGTTTGAAACAAAACCAAAAGGCCTCATTTTAATAGTGTTGATACAAACTCTTATAGGCATAAAACAATTGCTATCGATAAAACAAAAAGGTAAACAATTATTACAGCGGATAGCAAAACTGATAATCATACGGCGATAGACAGCTGGGATTGGTTACAATAGAAAGTATCCTAGCTTAGCATTGGTCACTTACGACACTGACAGATGAGTGAAATAGTCAAAGAAATCCTAACTACTGTGTTCAATGAAAACATCTTTAAATATTATATTCTATATTTTCTGTAATATTAATTAATTGTAATTAAGTTCTTGGCCGTTCGCGAACTTTATAAATATCAATACAACCGCCACTTTGGTAAGTCCGATGAAGCTTCCGGTAGTGAGGTGACTAATACACATCACCCTAGGCACAGATGCTGAGGTGAGACTTAATGGTTTTGAAACAAGGCGGAATCTGAACGATTTAAAAGTTATTTTATTGGAAATAATAAAATGAAAAACATGTATGAAAATTGATATTTAAAAAAAATTTCAAACACCAAATAGGAGAGTTTCTTATTCACTTCCGCCAGCTTTCTCACGCATCTCTCGCATTCTCCGTTATAAAATATATAGGCTTTTGAAACACAATCGGCCAGGACACTGTTTTCCAATCGGGAGCATCAATACCAAAAATAAAATCGTAACAAAGCTCACGATTGGATAGCTGATAGTAAGTCAAAAGTTCCTGCATTTAATTCAAAGTATAGTCACGTGATCGCCGAAGCTATTGGTCTTCTGGTCTTGCGGTGGCCCTGTGGTGTCCTGTCAGCGGCACTTTTGTTTAGCAGGTTCCAAAGGGATATAGTGAATTGCATTATGTTTAACATTAATCAGCAAGTCAGCATTGTTGAAATTCTGTCTGAAACGGCCTCCTTAAATTCCGAAGCCAGCAGTGAAAGCTTAGGACAGGTAATTATTCAAAGAACAGCGCTCATACCTGTCAGCGAGAATATCTTCATTTCTGTTCTGATATATCGGGGACTTTTTTAAAATCTAATGTTTTTTTTTTTTTTTTTAAATTCGCGAATGTATTAGATCATTTGATATTATTTTGCCTCTTAATATTATTTAAAATTGATGCAGCTAATGAAATACAACCAACTGAAATATGACACCATAAAATTGGTCATGTTTAAGTTCGTATTTTCTCACGGATAAGCGATAGTATTTTAAGAAAAGCTCTTTGAAAAACAATTTTTTACCTCTGTTCTCTTAAAACATAAATACCGCATGTAGATGTGTTACATGTATTCTCTAGCACAAATGCCACCAGTAACTTCAATGCATTTTTGTAAATGACACCTCATCCACATATGCTCTAGTCCTTATTTTATTTTATTTATTTATTTTCGTTTTCCTGCATTTTTTTATTACAAGGATTTGAAATTTTCTGAATGTTAAGAAATACTTTTGCTTTTCTTTATCATCTCAAAACTTACTGATACTTCTGTTTCTTTTTACCCACAGTATTTTAATATTATTAGCAGCATATATTTATTATTTTTTCAAAGCATATTTTAATTTGTTTCCAAAAGCAGATTTTTTCTCCGTAGTTTTTAGCTGAATTAACTCATTTCTTCTCTAGTGAGTCTTGTCCAATATTTCATTTGCCTCATTGAATATATATCCAGGGGTTTTATTTTATAATGTGAGAAATAATTGAATTTTTATTGTTAAATAGTAAGTAAATTATGTGTTTATTGGTCAATAATATTGCTTAAAATTTACATAGATATACTATTTTAAATATTTACTTAAATTGTAAATCAACTAAACTGTTGGCAGTATTGGGCAGGGTGCAAATTAATAGGGGGATGTTGGGGATCCCCCCTAGAGAGTTGGATGCCCTGCTGAAGAAGTATTAACCTAGGGGTACTATTAATTCATATGAGATGCCGTGTTTATGATTTCTAAACTCTGGATTGTTCTTCAGAAGGAATCTAATCAAGAGAAATTGAATAAGAAAATATTCTCAAGAGCATTATTAGGCTTTATTCATATTATATTGTTAAAAAAATATGGTATTTGTTTCACTATCCATTCTTTGATCAGGCCCTCCTGAAATATAGAATGTTCCCTTGTGGAGAAAATTGCTAATTCACACCCTGGTAATAGGAAATACTAGTTACTTTTTAAGGTATGACGTTATGAAACTGAAATTGATTTTTGAAAAAGTCCATAATTCATTTACCCAGTAAATAGTCAAAACCTGTTTGTACTTTTTATGATACGAGAAAATGCTGGGATCTGCATTTTTAGTTCAGTTTTCCAGTAAATATCTAAAAATTGTGTTCTACACTGTGCCAGGAAAGTCTGTCCACAGTGGCACCATGCTCTGAGAGTCTTAGCATCAGAAATTATGTTCGAAGCATAAGTAGCGGCTTGTAACAAAAGAAAAAGTAAATTGCTTACGCTCCACAATCATAAAAGGTGCTCGAAGTGTTGCCCCTTCATTTGTTTCCAAGTGATCTTGTTGCTACCAACATAAATGCAATTTTTAATAGGCAGCCCTGACTCAGCGTAATGCGGAGAGCCTTTCCTGGTGCACTGAGAAGTGTATATAATTGTTTGATAATAATAATATCATTGTTTGAAAGTTTTAAATAATTCAATAGAAATTGAATTTATTTTGCTTATAATTTTAAGTGCTTTTTTGAATGGATCTTATCAGTGTGGCCTGCAGTCAATTTTATGAAAACATTTCTATCTATTTCCTCTCTTCTGCAAAAATCTTTTAGACAAAATAAAGACCTGATGATACAACTTCTTGGTTGAAACATGATTTATGATACCTTAAGATTTCCTTAATTTACAGCATCCAATAACTTTTGACAGCAAATTTGCCATTATAGTTTTCAAGCAATTATTTTGGTGGGAAGATGTATGCCCTTTTAATTTCTCTTCCCAATATATTTCTGCTGTACTTACTTCAGTTTAATTATAACGAGGCTATTACATGCCTATGTAAAAATAGATACACAAATATATTTTTAATATAAAATGAAATGATTTCATAGGAATCTTGATTTTATTTTTTTTATGCATTTTCAATATCCTAGTAACGTTTATCAAATGTTGAAATTGTGTTTTGTCTTCTATATTCTGCTGAGTTAAAATTGAATTTAATTAAATAAAACAATATAAAAAATGTATTTAATGCTGTCTTAAATAATTTTATCTAGTAGCTGAAGTGATTCTGGAGTGGTGAATTTATTTAAGTTAATTTATAATTAATCACAGTTATCAAATCATGACATCTAATGTATGTGACATCTCATGTAGTGTATTATTGCTCACTTACTTTCAGTTGTTCTGGTGACCAAGAATTCAACACCTGATAGGACCTTGAGAAGTAGATATCTACAACAAATTTATAGACATTACCTGCATTTACACTCATTTCACGAAGAACAATAAGTTACAGAATTGCCTAGAGAGCTTAATGAAAGCCGTAGAATTTCTTGTGTAAACTTACATAAGAATCATTCATTGTAAATTAACTGGGAAAGATGTATTCATGACATATTTTTCCTTTGATATTTTTTGAGACACATTTGCATGCAGAATAAATTACTATTTGAATATTTTTTTATAGCCTTCAATCAAAAAAAAAATTAACAAAATAATATTCATTGAGTTTTTATGCCTGTTACTTGATTGGAAGAATACTATTTGCCTTATTTTAGTACAAAATTGAGAGTTAAAAAGAAAAATCACTCAATACCTAAATTAATTATAGGAGAAAAATTTAATAGTATTCCAGTAGCAAAAAATTAAGAATGCTAATGTTCTCATTTAATACTTGTGAGAACCATTCACATTTTTTATACTTATAAAATGTATGCCTGAGATATCGTTATTAAAATTCCTAAATATTGATTTTTATTCCCATATGCATAACTAGAGGGTTGGGTAGAATTTCCCCCAAGGAACAAAAAACTATATTTAACTGATTATAAGTCAAGATTTTTAATGTATTTTCTCGATATATTAAAAGAACAGTTCCCCACCATGGAATCGACGAGCGATTCAAACCAATATTTTTTAACTGATAGGTGCAGACACAATCTCAAACGAATGGCCTAGCAGTTAGCAAAACGTATTGTGAAAATAAATAAAAATCGTTACCCAATTTACCAGCTTAGTAAATTACCAGATTTACCAGATTTTGTAACCCAATACGCTTATCGACGGGACTGCTCGGCGCCCGGCGGGTGCACGCGAATCTGCGTTTTGCAGATCGAAATGAAAACTAGTGGTGCTACAACAGCATATGATTTCTCACGTTATTTGTAATTTTTCGCATTATTTACAGCACTTCATACAGGCAAGCAGGGATAATTTCACATATAAATTGAACATCCAGAACTAAAGGCCATCCAATAAATCACATTATGAATGCATTCGAAACAACGATATTACCTTACGCATATCTGTATATACTTTCTTACAGTCTATAATAAAGTTGAAAATATAATTTTATTGAACTTAGAGAACATTGCAACAGTAACATTAAATAAATAAAACAGCCATATCTTTCCGTGTCGCCGTTCAACAATGAACTTATTAAATATCCATCGCAGCATTGTTGCTCAATGCAGCGTACACTGGTAATATAAAATTGACTGTAATAAAAGGTCGTACAAAATTATCATACTTTATTTTTTCAATTTTGCCTGCGAATTTGAAACGGATTTTTTGAAATTGGGAGTGCTTTTCATGAAACAAATTGTTTTAAATAAATTAATTTTTTCCTGGGGTAGAACAAAGAATGCTTAAAAGAAGGGTGCAGATCTCATTTTCGTTGAACACCTCTTGTTTTTCGAAAATCGCGAAAGTTCAACAATTTTTCGTCACCTTCATAATGCTGCGTATTTCTTTCCTCAGTAGACTCTCTTCAAAGACCAATCTTTAAGTAAGATCATGTATAATTTTTCGAAAATTGAGTTGTTTCCCCGTAATATAATAATAATAATAATAATAATAATAATAATAATAATAATAATAATAATAATAATAATAATAATAATAATGTCTTTATTAATATTATGAGGAAAATAGGAAATTTAAAAAAATTTCAAAAACGACTACAATTTTTTTTAAAAAAATTTTTCTAATAAGGAGCTAAGAACGTTTTTAAAAATGGCGCTTATATCATTTTCCACAAACGCCTTTCGGAACGATCATACCGCTCGAACGTTCGCTCGCATCCGCCAGCTGATCACGACCGAACATAATTCGCTCAGGTGTTTCGTTTCCACCACGGTGTAGAAGAACATTTTATGGAAAAGAATATTTTTCTTACTCCATGGTTTCCAGCGAACGAATTGCTCGTTCGGAAGCGTTCGCTGGCTCCGTGAAAACACACGTATTTTCGAAAATTGCAAACTACAATTTTGATGTTAGAGATTCTTTCCTTAAGAAATGTGATCAAAAATTTAGATCTTTAAATAAGTTCATGCACAATTAAAAAATATATTTTCGCGTAATTTGTCCTTGGAAATATGGCCTGAAGGCATTTATAAAAAAAAAATCTCGAAAGCGCTTCCATTTTTTTTTTTTCTTTTCTTTTCTTTTTTTTTTTTTTTTTTCCTGAAAGACAGCAAAGAACACTTACAAAATAATTGTGCAAGTTTCATTATAGTTGTAGTATATGAATTTTTCAAAATTGAAAAAGTTACAAATAATGTGAGAATGTAAATGCTATCGTAGCACCACTTGTGGAAGAATTTTTAATATGATAATGGTCGTTTGAACTAATTATTTATAATAAGAATTATGTATCATTCAGTTAGTATGTGATAATACAATTTAACCTATCAAATTTTAAATAATAGTGTTTTAAAAATTAATTTGTATTTTATTCATTGATATTTATTTCTATGGAAATTTATATTTTTTTTATTGAAAATATGTCTAATGTTTATTGTTAAATTAATATGTTTTGTATGTGACTTATCATTTAATGTACATGTTAATCAAAGAATTTGCTAATACCTAACTATGTTCTACCATGTGTCTTGTTTGAAGTTATGAGTTACTTATAATGCGATCAGTATAACACTACAAAGCTTCTGTGTTTTGAAATTTTCAATGGTATTCTGCACTTTTGTACATAATTAATTGTTGTCAGGAAATAATGGTAAGGTGAAAAAAGGTGCAATTTAGAAAAAAATCCCCCCCAAAAAAAGAAAAGTGTTTTGGATATAACTCAAATATTTTTCAGAAACATTCAGTTCATTTTAATTACCCTATAAATCAATTTACTTGTACAATCACCACTCTACCCTGTTGTAACATCATAATGGAAACATTTGGGGGAAATCAATTTTTACTTTCAATTTCCTTTGTATCTGATTTTGTGTGTCATATTTGAAGACTCATTCTTTAATGAGTATGTGTGAAAAAATGGAATTTCCTATCTTGGTGTTTTGTGCACAAAGCAACTTGCTGCCCCACTCCCTAAAAATATTTCTAGATATACCCATGGTAATTTCTTAAGGAGTTTCGCTGCCTCAGCGACTTAAAGTGAAAAACTGAATTATCATAAAGAAAGAATTTAATTTTATAAGTTTTATCAAACTGTGCATATTGAATACGGCGTGTAAACAATTGTGGTGCATTGAAATCAATTTTGAGGCCAATGAATAAAAATCTTGTGGTAAAGATAGGTTATCATAGGTTATAATAAAATAATGAAATTAACAAATCCATTCACAATAAACACATGATAAGTTTCTCAATATCTAATTATGGATTAATTGCATTGTTTGGAAATTTGCATTATTTCAGCAGCTCATTATATTTCTTTTAATATGTGATAATTGATTTTGTATCCAATATATTACACCAGTAATGAAATGTATCTGTTTTTACAGGAAATGGTCTCTGAAATAAACATTGATGACCTTCCTTACGAGATACTTATTGAAATATTTTCGTATCTCAGCGTTGAAGATCTTGCTCTGCATGTCAGGAAAGTAAGTAGGAAGTGGGAAGAACTGGCAGAAGACAATAGACTTTGGAAGCACTTGACATATTCTCCATCACATCGACATACAGAACACCAAATTATTGATGTTTTGAAACAAGCACCCAAACTTCAAAGGTTTATTCCTCCATTTCACTTGTCAAGGAAGCGTTTTTTTCAAACAATTGTAACGCACTGCAAAGATATGAGGGCATTAGCAATCAGTGCTGATGAAGATAGAGATGCAGTAGAGAAACTACTGTCAGAATGCGAAAATATGGAAAGTTTCACTGTGCACTCTCATGATTTTTCAAAAACCAAAATGTTAAAGATAATTAGCAAGTTCCAGAATCTAAAGATTTTAAAATTAACAGGTGATATGTCAGTGAGAAATCACAATATTTTTGCTGATCTCTCTCACGGATGTCCCTCTCTTGATACATTGGACCTTCAACATTTAAATAATTATAGTAATGATATTTTAGAATTCTTTTTGAAACAGAAAAAAGATAAAATACTTTGTTTATATTTGGAGTGTTGTCGGCCAAGAGAACCATGTTCACTTCCTATGATTTTTGAGTTGTGTACCACACTGCAACATTTGAAAGTTAGAGGTCATGCTGGAACAACATCTTCTACAGAAATTATTTCACTGAAGCAAATGAAAAACTTGAAAAGTCTTTTTATGGATCATTTTGTATATTACAAAATAAACCACATTGCTGATTATTTGCAAACTCAATATGCTCAGAACCTAGTATGCCTAAGTCTGGGTAGATTTAGTGGCTCAGTGGAAGAGCTGAGTAATTGTATATGTATGAATTGTTGTAAACTAAAACATTTAAATCTTGGACATTGCCCAAGGCTAAAAGATGATGGTCTCAAGTTTATTGGAAATTTAAAGGATTTGAAGAAATTGTATCTTGTTTCTTGTTGTTGTTTAACAGATGAAGGTGTGTCATATATAGTTAAATGCACACAGATAAGTTATTTAAATCTCAATGGTTGTGGAAATATCTCCCATGATGGTTTTGTCTTGTGTTTGGAGAATTTGAAAATGCTGAATGAGTTGTGTATAGATGCTTGTAGAATGGAACCACATGTTTTAATGAGGGTCCCTCAAGAATTGAAAAACTTGAGGAAACTTAAAATCAGACATAGAGATGAAAGAGAGATGAACCTTGTGATTTCAACTCTGAGAAAAAATGTGCCATATTTACAAATTCTATAAGAAGTTAAGCAATGCAGGATCATTTTAACATTCATTCTGCAATTAATGCTGGGTTCGTTTCATTCCTTTATGAGATTAATATATTTTGCTGGGCCAGATGGTTTTAATGTTTTAGTTCCTCCTAAGGACTGAATAATAAATATTCTTGTATCTTAAAATGGAAATTATTAAACTCTTATTTTATTTTATTACATTGTAAAAAGAAAATAACTTTCTATAAATTTCCATTTTAAGATATCAAAATATTTTCTTCTTTTATTTAATGATAAGTTTGATATTGTGAGTACAATAGGTCATGAACACTGGGGTAGTCCATAAATTACCTAATGATAAAGATGAGGGAAGAGTTTCAGGCAGCTTTAGGCTGCCTTACTTAGGGGGATGGAGGTGGGTGAGTGTTAGTTTACTTTTAGATAGCATTATTATATATTGTAACAATTTATATATATTTAATACATAATAATTAAGTAGAATTTGCATCAACCCTCTTTTACAATAAGTAAAAATAAGCAATACGGCAGTAACAATTCTCCCCCTCATGTATTGTTACATTGCAGCCACCATTTTTAGTGCTATATTATTTATTTTTACTTGTAAACGAGGGTTGGTGCAAATTCTACTTAATTATTTAGGGGAGATTCTAGCTCAGGGTACAAGTCCTTTACAGGCGGTACAGTGTTATCCAAAATATTCCCTATTTGCATTACATATTTATGGATGACCCTACTGTTGTTTCTTTATAGGGCTAAGTTGGAAAATGTAAATGTTACTTGTACTTCAGGAATGGTGTTTGTGACAAAAATAAAACAACCCTGTATGTTTCTTTGATACAAATAAATATATAATTTTCTTTACTCTATATTAAGTGTTTAATTTTAAGACCTTTCTAATTGAATTTGGGGAGTCCTGGTGAAAATTAAGCAAAGCTAATTATAAGCTGAGCTAATAATATACATTAATAAATTGGTTTAGTTCAGTATTATAAAATGCATGGGAACGTTCATCATTAGAGTTCATCATTTTTATGTAAATATATATTTTTTGTCTATCTACTTACTGTTCTTAAAATTGTAATCTTGGCGAATCGTCACCATCCTAACTCAATATCCAATTTTTTTGTTATATATTTTTACATATTAAGTACTGTATTATATATTTTGTTATTTTCACAAAATATTTTTTATATTCAATCATTTTCCTTCAATTTTATAGCCTATTTTTTTTATGAAAAGAAGCGTTTTAAAAAAATCAGCATTTCTTCGTAATTATTACTGCATATTGTCTGCTCCAGGTAAGTGATGTGAAGATGCGGTCTGAGATCATTTTCATCTTTGGGTATGAAAAGTATCACTGACACCATGTTTCATGATCTTTAACCCTAATTTCTGAGAAATTTTGGCGATCGCAGACGTGTAACACTTCAATGAGAATGCTGCACGCCTGTGATTGCTGGTCAGAGATATCATCAGTTTGTACGATTGCTTCTAATGCGTGTAGGCTGACTGGAAAACAACGGTTCTGAATGGCTATAGATGAACCTTTTACTATTGACAGAAAAGTTATATGGTGCTAAGTGTGCAACAACTTATGTTCTCCAAATGATGTTTAAAACGTTTGTATTCTTTGTACAATGTTTAAGAATTTTTTATAAATGTAGTTTCGTATTATGTAAATGTGTTTTACAATTACTGTATTTTAATATTAGATATTCTTTCTGATATTACATATTTATTACATATTCTTACTATTTTCGCTACATATTTAAATAAATATTTTGATGTTTCTTACAACATATTTTCCGGACTCTATTCATCATTACTGTGAATATCTCATATCAGTAAATCATCTTTCAATTATATTTTGCTTTTAAACATTATTCACTTAGTTTAAAAAATTTCATTCCTAAAATCATGAGTCATAACTAGAAGTAGGATTTTCATGCACTATCAATTGCTAAAATATGCATGCGAACGTGCACAATCAAATTTTATTTTACTTAAATTTTAGGTTATATTGCCTTTTTTAAAAGTGAACAATTCATAATTTTTCTGAACTTTTCTATGTTAACTTCATTTTTTTGTCAGAAAAAATTGTTCTTGAATGCAGAAAATGATCTATTTAAGTCACAAGAAGTAACTGTAGTGTACTTCAAAGAAGAAATCTAAGCAAATTCTGCATTTTCTGATTTTTCTCCACAAAAGATGTGTTTTATTTCAAGTCATGATTTGAATTTAACACTTTATGTTATTTCTCCATCGCAGTTTACATACATCTCCAAACATTAGTTTAATAAATACATAGTTTAACTAGAGGTGCTACAGAATGGCACAGACTTTCTCGTAAAGTTTTCTAATTTCCTTGGTGTAAACTGGCTTTAAGGTCTAGCCCCATCCTCATTCCAGCTGCCATCTATCGTCGCCTAAAGAACATGTTTTGACATTTTCTCAACTTTTTGCTTTCGTAATAGTAGAACCGAAATATTACTTCAAAAATATCAAAGAAGAGTAAAACCTCATCCTAAATAGAAATTAGCATTGAAAAATTTGAAGCCGTTTTTAAGAAAATGACGATTAAGAATTATGTAAATGCGAAGTTTGAAGCTCTTTTCACAGGAATCTAGAGTTCTCAAAAACCTTCATTGGAAGTCACTTCCACTCACACATACAATAATGTATTCAAATTGATGGAAATATGAATATTAACGATATGAGGCATATTTCAAAAAACTTAATTTGTGTAATTTTTGAAAAAAAAAAAACGATACACCAAAATAAACTTATGGTCATTTTAAACAGTACAATAAGCAATAACCATTGCAAAAATTTGGAGCCATGTTTGAGAAAATAGCATTTGAGCTCTTCTGAAAATGCGGAATTTGGAACTCATTTTCACAGAAAATGTTATGTTTTTGAGAAATTTTATTTGACGTTATTTAAAGCACTTGTACTCATAAGTATAAAAATGTGAAGAAATCACCTCAAAAGTATATATTACCGACGTGAAAGACAAGTAAAACAAATATAAATTTTTGTAATTTTTGAAAAAAACAACAACAAAAGAATAGAGTTTGTGTCATCGTATAGAATTCATTTGGCACTAACTGTACCAAAATTTTAAAGAAAAAATTTGGAGCTGATTTTGAGGAAATCTTGTTTTTGTAATTTTTTTTAAATTTCAAATATTGCACGAAAACTACTAAAATAACGAAAAAATCTACATGTCCTTAATGAAAGACTATATATGGACAACAAATTTCATTTGAAGGAACAATCTGTCTTCAATATTGTAGTTGTAAGAAGTTGTCGAAAAAATCCATACTTTTACAATTTCCGAAAATTCAGAGTTAATCTTGAAAATCGGACCTATGCCACCTTTAGAAGGGTATTTAACTCTATTCTGACAACAAATAAAAAAAAATTGGAGCCCTTTTTGAGAAAATTTAAAAATATCCCTAAAAGGCTTCATATAAAGTCCCTCAAAAAAGTATTGAATATTTTTCAAAATTTGTTGAGCTTCTGCTCAACAAAAACGACAGGGGTTTCTTCAATTTGGAAAAAAATCCTACGCATGGTTTAGGCGCTAGGTTTGTTCACGTACACCAGACAGACAAACGGACGAACGGACATTTTGCTTTCAATTGGTTTTTCTGCATCAAAGATCCACAAAACGGATTCTGGCTTCACTACGTGTTAGGGAATTTTCTTTTCTTAATTTAGCAGCTGGATTTATTCACGTTTTCGTTGTCAGGGTCTGGCAATTAATTTTTTTGCGCCGAGAATCCTCCGTTTTTTTTTTGCGTAGCATTACATAACTTTCTCTATACTACTCCGTATACGAGAAAGTAACTGGAGGTGCTAGAGAATGCCACAGACTTTCTCGTACTAAATTTTTCTAAATTTCTTGGTGTGGCCTGGCTTTAAGGTCGTGCTCCATTCTCTGGCCAGCAGCCATCTATCGTCGCACAAAGCACATTTTTTTAACAATTTCTCAACTTTTTTCTTTTCTAGTAGTACAACTGAATCATTACTTCAAGAACATTAAAGAAGAGTAAAAACTGGTCCTAAATAGAAGTTTTCATTGAAAAATTCGTAGTCGTTTTTAAGAAAATGGCGATTAAGCTTTTTCACAGGAATCTATTGAGTTTTCGAAAAACTTCATTTGAAGCACTTCCACTCACAAATATAATAATGCTTACACATAAATTGAAATGACCCTATTAACGGCGTGAGAGGTATTTCAAGAAAATTACATTTGTGTAATTTTTGAAAACACATTGGAACGAACTTTACGTCATAACAAACAGTGCCAGTAGCACTATCTATTGGACAAATTTGGAGCCATTTTTGAGAAAATGGCGTTTGAGCGTTTCTGAAAATGCTGAATTGTGTGATCACTTTTACAGAAAACTGTTGAGTTTTCGAGAAACGTTATTTCACATTATTTAAAGCACATGTGCTCATAAATATAATAGTAT
>BLKR01015892.1:40000-45907 GCA_011170035.1 Teleogryllus occipitalis
ATATACCTCAGCGAAACTCTTAGACTTCTTCATAGGGATGTTTTCACAGGAGCCATTAGCACTTTACAAAGGGGCGTGACTGAACAGCTGTCGCGGCGGAGGGATACTTCTCTGAATTACATGTGATGTTCACTTGTTTTAGCGAAGTGTCACTTTGGCTCATCCTTAGGAAAATCGTTCTATACCGGTGTCCCCCTTGCCTGGGCCTAGTTAAATTCCCATGCTTGGAGGTAAGAGCGACATGAGGTGAACATGACGTATTCTCTTCCCAGTAACTAGCAGGATTCGCCTGCTTGAGCATTTCTTCGTCACAAAGCTGCAGAAACTGGGACGATTTTGAAGGAAAGCTACAACTCTATTTTTGCCTCGACTGGGAATCGAACCCGGGGCCACAGCACGGGAAGCTAGTACGTTGCCAATGAACCATCCCAGAGGCTAGGTAAATAATAAATACTTAAATAAAGGAATTTTTTGTAATGAGGCTCACGGCATCGGCACTGTTCTTTCTGACTACTTTAAAAAATTGTAAGACAAATAAATAAGAAAAAAGAGCCGTGTGGGAGCTTAAGAAACCTTGTGCCAACGAGAGGCAGTATGTAATATGATGTACGTATGTATTTTGTATTTTAGGATGAGATTTTACCAGCATTTTAGGGTTGATTTCCGCCAGTTAGCGGTCCAAACCTAGCTAGTTCCCAGGCCTTAAAAAAAATTACCCACGCATGGGGTAAGGGAGACGTATGGCCAACATGGCGTACTCCCATGACCGTGTCTACCATATTTGGCCTGCGTGAGCTGTCCTTTCGTTTCACATCTTGGAAACAGACGATTTGCATTAGATAGCTCCAATTTCATTTTTCCCTCGACCAAGAATGGACCCGAGAGGGCAGCACATTAATTTATTGATTAGTGATTCCGGGCGCGTTAACGGCTAAGGTCATTAGTCCCGTAAGTGTAGTGCATGTTTTTGTTACGGAAGGTGGCGGTGATGTTCCCCCATTAGCTGGCAAGATCCGGCTTGCGGGTTCTTTCCCCAACCAGGGGTCTCCCACAGTGGGGCACCGCACCAGTCGGGACAATCTCTAAGCTCCCGACCGCTCTCCCAACCCGTGTGGTAATGTAGCGTAGTGTAAGTAAGGGGTAAGGAAAGGACAGGGAAGTGGAAGGTAAGATCCGATGCGGTCCTTTGCCCGTTTGTTAAGGAACTGCTTCGGCATTCGCCTGGTGTTGATCGGTGAAACTATGGAAAACTCAGAGCAGCCATCTGCTAGAATTGCCTGACAGACTGAATATGAACTTATTTTACGAGGCGAGACTCAGGCCATGAGGCCTGCTCTTCCGCCTGACCACGCAAATTCCGCTACGCTCCTTTCACCTACTAGGGGAGAAAGAAGGTATTACTTGGGCGACGAAACAGGTACTTTGAATTTAGCTCAGAGGCTTCATTTAGGCTTGAGGATCTTTTACATGCAGTGAATCTACTAACATGGGACAGCCGGCTTTACTTCCCCTCCGAAGGAGTGCGTACGAAGGATTTTTTCGCCCTTAAAAAATCCACGGCTTAGATCGGGTTTGAACCCGCGAACTTGGGTATAACAGCCTGATACGCTAACCGTTACACCATCGTCGCCGCGAATACGACCTACTATGTAGCTAGTGTCGAAAATGGCGCCACCATCTAGACTCGGACCCCAAAAACCTCCCGGTCAGAGGCATTGCTGCCCTGAGCCACCTTTTCGATGGTGCTGCCACCGTCTAGACTCGAACCCTAGGACCTCCCGGTCAGAGGTAGCGCACTGCTGCCCTGAGCCACCTTTTCGATGGTGCCGACGCGCAGCAGGCGGTGCACGCAGAGCGTCTTGGCCAGGCGCAGGGGCGTGCGGCCGCGCGCGTCGGCCGCCGCCGGGCTGGCCCCCGCCGCCACCAGCGCGCGCACCGCCGCCTCGTTGCCGGCCTCCGCCGCCAGGTGCAGCGGCGTCAGCCCCGCGCGGTTGCGCGCCTCCAGCTCCGCCTCCGCGTCGATCAGGATGGCCACGCACAGCCCGCAGCTGTCCTGCGGGCACACACGCTCCTTCACTCGCTACTCCCCTAAGTGTAGTGATTGGTGTATCACGTGGATGATGAGAGCCGGCGCTGACCTTCGTGTCGGCTTGCATTTTCTCTTCATCCAGGTATCTCCCACCAGCACGGGTCAAGCTCTAAGCGTGATTGTCTCCCTCCATTGATTGATTACTGAATCCGGGCGCGTCAACTACTGAGATCATTAGTCCCGTAAATGAAGTGCATGATTTTCATCGGGAGGTGGCGGTGATCTTCCCCTACTGGATGACGAAATCCAGCGCCGACCTACCGTCGATTGATTGATTTTTTTGTGTTTCCGGGCGCGTCAACTGCTTTGGTCATTAGTCCCATAAGTGTAGTGCATGTTTTTCTCGGGAGATGGCGGTGATCCCTCGCCGGATGGCGAGATCCGGGGTCGACCTACCGTCGTCTAGTGGAGTTTCCCCCTAACCAGGACTCTCCCACCAGCGGGGCACCGCCCCAGCCGGGACAAGTTCTAAGCTCCCGCCCGGTCTCCCGGAATATGTGGTAGTGTAGTGCATGTTAGTGTAAGTGTGTGTATGTAAAGGGAGAGGAAGGACAGATCATGCGCGGTCCGTGGCCTATTTGGTAGGGTACTGCTCCGGCATTCGCCAGCGGGGTACCGCCCCAGCTGGGATAAGTTCTAAGTCCCTGACCGGTCTCCCGGCATATGTGATAGTATAGTGCATGTTAGTGTAATTGTGTGAGGACAGGCCAAGGAAGAGAAAGGACAGATCGCGCGCGGTCCGTGGCCCGTTTGGTAGGGTACTGCTCCGGCATTCACCTGGTTTTTATCGGAGAAACCACGGAAAACTACCGATCAGAGCAGCCGGCTGCTAGAATTCCCCTCCAGATAGCGACTGAATTCGACTTAGCTGAAAAAGTAGTGTCGAGTCCTGACGGCGCACAGTGTGTAATTTTGGCAATCTAGGTGGACTTAATTCATAAACTACAAAAGTATGGATTGTTTACTGTTTTAGCTAACATATATTGAAACTAAATGATAATTCTCATATATGGAACAAGTTTTGTTAAAATATTTTGACTACAACTATTTTTTTTTACAATAATAAAAAATCGCGCATTTCACGACTTGACACAGAAAAACGCCAATAAAACTTAAAATAATGTATATACAGTAAATAAATGTAACTAATTATTTTCAATATTAATTTTTAATATTTCAAGAAGAAAATAAAAATATAGATCAGCCACTATGGAAACAAATTAAAGAATTAGAGTAAAAGAGAACTATTACATGCTAGTGTATTTTCAGTCGCCATCCGATGAATCCTCGGATGAGGTAATGCCATGTACTTCTTCAGGGTCTTGTTGATCAATGTCTAGCAAATTAACAATTTCTTGATAGTATTTCTTCTTTTTTGGTTTTGGAGATCCCTGTAGACTTGCAATGTATGGATCCGATGTAATGAGAAGCCTGTTCATGAGATCAGTGTTTGTGTCTTTTCTTGATGTTTTCCTTGTAAATAGTTCCCTGAACTTCCTGTTGTCTTTATTTCTTGCTTCCGGAGCTTCTTCAGATAGCTGTCCAATAGGTAGAATGCAACTATCAACTATGTCGTTTCCGTGGAAGAGAATCTTATATAGAGTTACAGGCATGCGATACCACTGGTAATGTTGAAGATGTAGGTCTCGTGTGTCATAAATAAATTTTTGAAAAGTATTGAAGTTGATTTTTTCAGCACAGTTTAGGCATTCCAATATGATCCCAAAACGTTTTATTATGTCCAGTTTATTCCAGTTATTTCCGAAGATATTTCGGGGTTTCTGATCGACTTTCGGGCAGTATTTCCATAATTAGTATTGCCACATTGTAGTTTAGGCGTATCGACCAACAATCCTAACTCCTGCCGGAATTTATATTGGATTTTTTTCTTTCTTTGAGCTACTTTTTCTTTATTTTCAGTTCCTCTTTCATCACTTGTTTGAATTTCCAGACGATGCGAAATGTGCAGGAGACATTCAAATACCCTTATCCAGGAATGAAGAGGAGATATTCCGAAGCAAAGATATTCTTTCTTCACTTTTTTTGTGCGTAGAGCTGTCTGTGTGAAAGAACACGATGAAACGGCATTGCAGACTTTGCCATCCACCATGCAAAAAATCATTTTTGGTGTAATGGAAATTTATGAATGGAGAAATTGCATAGTAGTGGGAGTTAATAACCCTATCTGTTGTTCTACTTTGCTTACTTCAGTGTTAATTACACTTGATGTTTCTTTTGCAAAAATAAATTTTATAGGGTGACAATACTTAGTTGAAGACGGTGTGGAATTTTTCCAAATTACATTTTCTCCACCAACAGTCTGCATTTGTATTGGCACCACAGACACACTAAACAAATTTTCGTCTGAGTAATTTTCTTCAATGAACTTTTGTCTGTATTTGTTTTGCTCTGAACCATCGCAACCCCATTTTATAATAATTTCAAAAATAGCATTAGATTGTAGTTGAAATTTCTCTCTGATATCTTGGATTTCGCACAAACGACGAATTGTATGGTAAATAACTGACTGTAGAGGTATCTCAGCCGATATTTCTGTCACTTTCACTCCTCCTGGATAGCACATGACTTTTGCTTCCTTAACTCTGTAATACGGTGGATATAATTTACAATTTGTTTTTCGGCTTGCTCTCGTATTCGTAAATATTGCCGAGTAGACAAATTCGTACTCACCATTAGAGCGAGTGCTTGTTCTGGAGAGAGTAAAGATGGTTCCTGATGCAACGATCTTCGAACTTTCTTAATTTTTGTGCCTCTATTAGGAGAAGCAAGTACAAGTTCCTTCACTATGTTCGAAGAATCTCTTTTTCCTTCATTCCTTAATTTTATTCCGGTAGCTGTTCCCAATTCTTCTGTGGATAAACATAAGAGCTGTTTTACTCTCCGTCCTTTAGCTCTAGGCCACACGAACTAAATGACATAACTGTACGGCCAACGCCTCTAGTAGTATCATCTAATTGTGATGTCCTTGGAGCAATTGTTGATAAATTTATTGAAAATTTGATGTCTTCCTTCAGCCACGATGAGTAATTTTCTAGAAAACGCTGTTTATTCCTCGCACATTTTTTCCATTTTCTGGTGATTAACTGGCAAAAATTTTTAATTTGAATTTTTATGGGCATGATTGAAGTGTCGGTAATAGTTTCCTCACCTAATTCGTGTAAAACATACGATAGCACGGCGTCATACCTTGCTTCCGTGGAGCTTTCACACCATACATGAAATAGCGTCCTGCGTGAAATCAAGCGCTCCACTGCGAAAAAAAATTAAAAACTCGTGAGTGCGCAGGTATGCGCAGCTGATCTTTCATGATTCCAATAGCCAAATGAATAAGGTTTAATACCTACATAGTCACAAACGTCAACTCCTGTAAACTCTGTATTAAAAGTCTAGATACATTTGTAAAATGGCGCGAAAGTAGAACTAAAATTACTTACTTTTTCAAAAGACCCCCACGAGCAATCGCAGACACTTTTTGCTTATCTTTAGGCACTAATAAAAAGAAGAAACACCCAAAAACACAATTATTTAATCACTACCTCTCTGTGAGTAGAAGGCGATGAGCAATGGTCTCCAACACGAGATGTACTGAAATGCGATTGACAGAGCCGCGCGGTGTCAGCGCGAGATCGTGCAAGTTTGAACTTGTTCTACTGCCGCCTCAAGCGATGCAGAAGAAAAACAATACCCAATTCATACACTATGGACATTCTAAAATCAAACAAATACCCAACTTAATTCATTTGAGTACTTTGGAAAATTGAATTATGTCCACCTAGATGGCCGAAATTACACACCGT
>BLKR01015893.1:0-45861 GCA_011170035.1 Teleogryllus occipitalis
CCTGCATATACTCGAATATACCCCGCCATCGAATATTACCCGCACCCTAATTTCACGGAAAGGAATCTCAAAAAAAAATCTTTTTTTCGTTTTTTCACTTTTATTGCAAAAAAAATTATTTAACATTACACTGTTTAAAATCACAACCATCCCGCACCTGTAACAAAAGAAAAAAACTAAGTTTGTGTTTTTCATGAAAAACAATAGCAAATTTTTTATATAAAAATAACTTGCTTCATTCATCATCACTCTCGTCGTCGCTGGTAGAGCTGTTGGTGACGGAATCGTCTCCATCTTGCCATAGCACATCGTCCTCGGTCCCATCCATGGAATTCGTTATGCCGCACTTCTTAAAGCTCTTCTCCACCAGAGAAAGCTCGATCGCGTCCCAAGCACTTTTGATCCACAGGCAGAATTGCGAAACTTCCGGCCGCTTGATTTTTCCAGTTGGGGTGTATTCGTGGTTTGCCTCCGCCATCCACCTAGTGTAAAGTTGCTTAACCGCAACCTTGAATGGGCGATTAATACACACATCCAGAGGCTGCAAAACAGAGGTTAAACCTCCCGGGATAATTGCCATGTCTGTTTTCCCTGCAGTTAACAAATTCCGCACCTTCTCAGTAGTGTGGCCACGGAAGCTGTCCAATACCAACAGGCTGGGCAAGTTTAGCAGTGCTCCAGGGCGACGCTGCCAGACTTTTTTACCCAGTCCTGAACAAGATCATTGTCCATCCAACCTTTTGGTTGTGCCTGTACTATGATGCCGGGAACTACAATTTTTGGGATCGTTTTCCCCTTAAAAATTATATAAGGAGGCAACTTCCGCCCGTCTGCAGTAACACACAGCATCACCGTGCACCTTAGCTTTTCACAGCCTCCAGTTCTCACCATCACGCTCGACTCTCCCTTTTTATTAACTGTGTAGTTTAAAGGCATCTCGAAATAAACCGGTGTTTGATCTGCATTGCCGATTCGCGATAACAAGTATGAATTTGACTTTCGCAAATTTATCACATACCTGTGAAAATTAATTATTTTTTCTTCAAAATCTTTTAGTAATTTTTGAGCAATGTTGGTTTTCCTGCGGAAGGTCAACCCATTGCGCTTGAATGCACGTGCGAGCCACCCGCGGCTGGCCTTGAATCCCGAGATACCAAGTTCCCGTGCAATTGCCAGCGCTTTCATTTTGCACATTTCACTAGAAACGGCACAACCGAACTGTCTTTTTTCTTCAATATATTCACACAACTTGATCTCAATGTCGAAAAACTTCGGTTTCTGACCTCGAAACGCCCGGCGATTTACATTAGTTTGTCCAAGTCGTGATTTGTTCTTACGCCGCTCACGAATGCAGCTCTCGTCCACATCGTACTTTCTTCCTGCTACACGATTGCCGAATTCCTCAGCTTCTTTTATCACACGTAGCTTTTCTTTCGCTGTGAAAGATCTCCTATGTGAACTTTTGAAGCCATTACTACCGCTGGATCACTTGTAAACTGTACTCACTCGTGTACTGCACCTCAATGACCGCTTGCTACTAACCCACGCCGCTCTGTGACCACGTGCAACACGCTTCAAGTTCGTGGTACCAACCATGACGCGAATATTACCCGCACCCCAATTTTCGGCTAGCAATTTTTGAAAAAAATATGCGGGTTATATTCGAGTATATACGGTAATTCATTTTTGTATTAACTTAACCCTGAGACTACCATTTTTTGTTTTTTAAACTTTCATGAAGTTTTTGTTATGTACACATTAGGTGGGCTTATTATCGGTCACACTTGCATGATCAAATTTCTTTGCTATGTGGGCGCAACAATGGGTGTGTGGGACATATATGTTGGTTTTGTCAGGTGGGGCGTATGTGTCACACTGGTCTGCTGGCTGCTTATGTGTCCCACTGAATACAGTTTGCAGATCGTAAAAATAATACATATATTGTGGAAAGTACTTTACTTTTAAGAAACTATCATTACATGTACTCAATAACTATTTCGTCAATTATAAAATGGTTGAAAATATAAATGAATAGTCCTTGAAGTGTAACTGCAATGAATAATGATATTTGCATATTAATAGTATTTGTAAATATAATAATAATTATTATTATTATTATTATTATTTATTATTATTGGATCAATTTATCACATATCTTCTCATTGCTTATTGTGCATGGCTAATAAATAATAAATGCAAAATATATGAAAGTAGATGAAGCACTGGAAATAAAATATGTTTTTGTTTTGTCATGTACATCATGTGTAAACTTCATTTATTAGATCACATTCTACATATAATTATTAAATCATTTATAGAACATAGCTTTTACAACAAAAATAATAAGTAGGGAAAGGATTTTAAGGTGCAAATTAAGGTTGTAAAAAAGGAGGGGGGGAAAGGTTCTGAAAATTCATACAAAAAGGTGCCGCTGAAACAACTGTATTGAGGTTTAAGCCAGTTACATGAACTCCATTTGTAGAATATTCGTATCCTTTTGCACCATGTTTTTCTTTATGGATTCCATAAGAGGTGATTCATTTCCCCTGACTCCCGTCTACTTTCTCCCCCAAATCCAGAAAGTGGTGCACAAGTGCTGCCTGTATTAATTTAGTATTTACAGTGTCATGATGGCAAGGGTATACATTTTTCTCAGGTCATAGACTAGTTGATATCTGCATATCTATGTAAATGGGCAAATCTTCATTTGACTGTCAGGGCAGCACTTTAAATTCAGCGGGAAAGAGTTAAACTGCTGCAGGAACTCTGTTGAAATTTAAATTTGACTTCACAGCTGCAGATAGACAATTGGTGCTGGAGTGTAAATTACTGATGGTTTAGTAAATGATATTTTAATGTGTATTTAATATTGTTGACTTTGATTAAATGGTGATTTTAAAAAGCTATTCAAGAAGAGAAAATATAAATTTTTCTGCTCATCTTTTAAAAATGCAGAAAAGAGTGGAGAAAAAGGTGCGACAAATTGTGTTCATTTCCCTTCATTTCATCCCCCCAAATACACATATTAAATTATCTGCACGAAGAAAGTTAAACTTTTGAAAAGGTGCTGTAACTTAAAAACCTTTTCCCTAATAATAAGCAATAACATTTCCTTACCTCAAATACCTACAAATTATTGAACTACGAACTATCCTTCCTAACGTAATCAGGGTACAGTGTGAGGGGTTATCAGCACATTCCTGCTCCTTAAGAACCAATTTGTCTCATGAAATTCTGTTTGATAGCCAATTACTGCAATCTGTGGGCAGATGTGGAACTAGATGTCACACATTCTTGTCAAGACCAATGGGAAAAGAACTTGTGACTTATAAATGGGGGAAATTTCCAACGGTCCCCTGTTACCTGTGGCGGGACGTATGTGTCCCCCGTGTGTGGCTGTCAATATTCGTCAGGGAGGGGGGTATCACCAGAATTTCAGGAAATAGCAAAAGTTTTATGAGGTTATTTCTTTACATTTTCCTTCAGGACTCGAATAACTAATTGGGGGTGGGGTGCATGTGTGTGTATTTAATGCTGGGTTTGGCAGTGAAACAAACATACATAAAAATGAAGAAAGCTCTAAATCTGACAAGTTTTAAATATGATTATCCAAATGTTATTACAGCTATATGGCACCTTTGGTCCAAAATATTTTTTCAAGTCATGATATCTGTGATAAATCAAAACTTGTATCCCTGGGGTTTTACCAATTGGTAACAGCCAAGTTTGACTTCTTAACAAATCTGCAATAAGCAATATTGTTTTATAAACATTCTCATGATAGTTCAGCAAAAAGTATTGCTTTTATCAGCGAGTTAACCGAGGACAGATAACTATTGGAGAAATGGAAAAAACTGTAACAGAAATGTTCATTTTTATTGACTTGTTTACTCATCTCATTAGGTGCATGTTAGTGAAACCTAACTACTATTGAAGTTCTACCCTACAGACAAAACCCATGTTTCATGTTTAATTGTTCAAGACATCAGTAAAATAACTTTCCAAAATACACTGGGAACATTTCAAAGATCATTGTTAGTTTTGGTAACATCCATTTTCTAGAAACTTAAATTTTTGTTAGAGTGAGTACTATTAATGTGAGGAAGTTCGAAAAAGTGGAGAAAACTTTTGACATGGATCAGGAAATATCGCATAGGAAGTACATTCCAGCTTTGAATTGGATAAAGTAGATCATCCACCAGAACAGCACCAAGTGGTTTTCCATGGGTCGGTTCTGAGTCTAGATCACTTTGTAGTGAATTTGGTGAAGATCTTGTATAAAATGAGTAATGTTATGCTAAATATGTGAAAATATTTGCTAATTCCCTTCACTCTCATCTTGTCTGGAACATGACTGCAGAAAATAGTAGAATGGTTTGAGAAATGGTTGCTATCATTAAATCCAAACAAATATTGTGTTTTACATATTGGTAGGCAAAATCCCAGATTGAATAATCTTATTACCTTGGGTACATCGTATTAATTTTACATGTGTTCAAAACATTGGCTCTGCTCACTTGGTGGCTGATGAACTACTCGGTTATAGGTGCCTTTTGGAGAACACCTTTCCTAGGCACTTCAGTTGAAAATGATACAGATTATCCTGAAAGTTATCACTGACTGGAATGACAGATTTTATGAAAATTGCCTTTTTCAAAAATATGTGACACTAGCTGAAAATGGGACTAGCACCATATTTTTACTGCCCCTTATTAGGAAAAAATTTAAAGAAAAATTTTGGAGCAGTTTTTGAGAAATGAATTGCCTATATTTCATGCAAAATTCACAAAAACTACTCACATTTTCGAAAAGTTAAACTTGAATGCGCATAAGATCCATCTTTAAGGAACGTATTTCATTAAGGGAAATAATCTCTCTCATCAGTATTATAGCTATAGGAAGACGCCACAAAAATTTTGTGCTTTTTCAATTTTCATAAAATCTGTGTCATTCCAATTGGTGCAAATAAACTTCAAGTAAAACCTGTATCAAATTCTACTGAAGTTCCTAAGGAATTTGTTCTCCAAAAGGCACCTATACCTGAGTAGTCCATCAGTCGCCATTCAAGCAGAGCTGCTGCAACAATAAATGGTTGTGGCAGGTTGCATACTGCCCATTTCAGCTCAGGTGAGTATTTATAATGATAATTTTTGTTCCTTTTAAGATATCATGAAAATTTAATAGCTTCTAGAACATCCTGAATACAATATTATAGCAGATTTTCATAAATTTAAAAAGGTTGTCTTGCGAGTAATTGCGTTTTAAAGAAGTTTTTTTATTGTTGTGTGACAAGAATAACACAATATAAAATTGATATTCAATGAATAATTGTACTACATATCTTATATATACTCACAAAATTTTTAGAATTTATAGAAACGTTTATATGAGGGGAAAAAAAATTAAAGAAGATAGGAGTTCACAAAAAGTCTTAGATTTTGTGAGTGGATTGTTGCCAAACAAGCAGTTAGAAAATTCAAATATTGTACCTTGACGATGTAGGCATCAGGTACAGCAATATCCCAAATTATTTTCTAATTTGGAGTTGTGATAAAATCCCCTTTTTTGCATGGAATGACCCAGCAGTAATCTAATAACACCTGAAACTGCATAAATTGATTATTATTATTTATCACTACTCTCTAATTATTATTATTATTATTATTATTATTATTATTATTTACATTCCACCACCTAACCAGTTGTAAGCTTAGTAGTAAGAATAGTTAGAGTATCTGTACTGGCCGATCCTGGTTCAATTCACAACTAAGGCAGTCATTTCTTTGGTGAAACTTCAATTTTAACAACAATAATAATAGTAGATAATTTCCAAATTAGTCAACCACATCTACTTTATTTTTACAGCATTGTTTTCTCTTATCGGTCTTTGAATGTTCACAATAGAGAGTCGAGTTACAAAGTTAGACTATATGTTAAACTCTCTATAACTTCAATATCTAGGAAAAGTATAATAATAAAAGAAGTTTTCCTAGTAGCAATGCAAAAATGTTATTGTGTATGGTGTTTGTTAGTTTAAAGTGATCAAACATCGTAGTGTGAATGTTATTTTTGTCTTTGTATTTCAAGTTCTGTTGATGGAACAAGAATGAGTTCGGAGATATTACAATTCCTCGTATCTCATTCCGGTCTACACAATTGGTTCTCTAAAATTTTGATTCGTTAAATGAGATGATTTTTATTTTCTTTTTAGTACATTGTTCTAGTTGGTTGTTTTTGCATTTGTGTGTTGTTAATTGCTTTAATGTATGATTTTTTATTTTTTTTACAGTTCTGTTGCTGTGGAACATTCTTCAGGCAAGTCTTCATGTCCTTCATCAGAAACTACCCTTCCACATACACCCGTGACCCCAGCTGTTGGTCATGAAGATGCAGAGCAGTATTCATCCATACAGCAATCTCCTTCTGAGAGGCAGACATCTATATGCAGCACATTCTCACCTTCTGAGGAATTAGAATGGGTTTTGGGAAAACTAAGTATAGGTCCACGTAATATTAGAAACAAGAATGGTTCGGTCTTCAAAACGAAGTCCTATAGCACAGCCAGTGGAGAGAGTATTTTTGAACATGATCACCAACCAGCTATGAATAATGGTGGGGATAGTAACTTATTAAGACCTTCCAAACTTAATTTCCGTAGAAATGTTACCCAAACATCTTGGGTTGCAGGGGGATATTGGCGAGAATTGGGAGGCACTCTTTCCAAAGCAGTGCAGTCAGGTCGAAATCTATTAGAAACTAGTTTCCAATCGCCTAGTAGTAGCCCAGTCTCGAGAACATCAAGCCAGAGCTCTGGTTTCCATTCACACTCCAGCAACTCTCCTGCCAGCTCACCCAATTCTTATAGTGGCTCAATGTATGGAGGAGATGGGGATCGCTTTTCAGTGCTCTCTGAACATGTAGCACCCATGGTGACATGTCCCTGTAGTTCTAGCATGAATAATGCTGTTTCTGTCCCGAAACTACCATTTATGGGAATGCAATATTATGGAGGATTCCCTGTATGTGTTCCTCATGTATGTCCATTAAGTGTTGCTACAACTCCCAGTGGTCTTGGCCCTCGCAGTATTCCATGGATAGCCAATTCTCGGTGTTTCCAAAACCCAAAACATTGCTTCCCAGGTACATGTTGTTTTCCTCCATTTCCTCACCCGACTGTTAAGGAGTTGCCCTCCAGCCATACAGCTGCATCTGATGCTTTGAGTCATTCAGGAAGTAGTGTCCGCTCCAGCAATCGTAATGTTGCACGTGAACATACACAGAAGAATATACTAAACATTTGGCAAATAATTAAGCAAAATGTTTTTCTTAGTTTTCTGTGTATAGGAAGTGTACTTTTTAATGTTGTTGGAATGGGTATGTTGATTTACCAGAATAGATTTGTATTCAAATTAGAACATTATTTTTCCTAGTTTCATTAGGCGTTTCCTAAGTTTGTTGTAAATTGAACTGAATGAGTGCCAGATGATTCAAGTATACAGTTTGAAAGAAGAAACAATCTGGATTCATTAGTCTGTCATCTATTCTAGTTGCAACTCACGTGTTATTAAATCACATGTGTCATCCAGTTTTTTGTTATTTTGTTCTATCTATTAAGAACAGTGTTTACCCAAAACCTCTCTCTTTACAATATCGATGAAGACAGATTGGAATGAATTGCATTAAAAATGCTTGTGATTCCTTAGGAGTTAGCAATTTCTTGTGGCATTGTTTTTGTTTCATTTTTAAGTAATAAATTATTTTAGATTTAAGTTGGATATATGAGGAATGATTAATGACACACAAATTTTTTTATATATATTACAAGTTGATTGATTTGCAGAGATAAAACTGTAGCTTTAAGTTCCTTATGAAAAATAATGGAATAGATGACATTTCAATGTTTATTAATATTCGGGAAGAGATAACTGTGACAATTGCATAAAGCAATTTTATTTTTTGTTTCATTTTCATAAGTGTGTACAATTCAAGATGTTACAGTATATTCTTGAAAATAGAGCTGATCTCTAACAATATTTGGTTAATGCCGAAAGTAATTTGTGGAGATCTGAATTAATCCATTTCTGTAATTCATCCATTTTTCTATGTTGACCTCTTTGGGTTTTAATAATTCACCAGTTTGTAAATACCATTTTCTCTCTATTACTAGAGTAATATTTAATTTCAGGTAAAAAATTGAAGTAAATTGTGGACTTAAATTGTACTTGAATAGATTTAATGATTTACGAAAGTCACAAAAACTGATATTGAATTATTAAAAGTTTGTAATTATTTTATTTTGTACTTACAGTAACTACACATTTCTGTTCGTGTGATTGTTGTGTGCTTGACCGAAAAAGGGAAAAGTGTTGGACATTTTACAGTAGTTGGAAACCCAGATGTAAAGTGTTAGATTTGTAACATTACCAAATAATGAATTTGTGATTTCCGATACAACTTTTGTAATTGACAAAGTTTGAACTTCATTAACAGACATGTTAAAGATTAAGAACCAAAAGGCAATTTTTAAAGTTTGACTGAGAAAATGGTATAAAATTTAGTCTTTTTTAATTTTTTAAATACTGGTAATATTTACTACATGGAACATAGTTAATGGTTTTTCAGAACATGGGATATTTTCAGGAGAGAGAAGTTTTAGGTGTAGATTTAGGAATTGTTTACTGGTGAAACAAGAGCACAGAAAAGATAAGAGTATGAAATTTGTAATAGTCTTCCTTCTCTTTCTTCCTAAAAGCCTATTGTCTAATGGTAACTGTTGTGTTAAAAAGCAACAACAAATAAATTCTTTTTATTCCATATCCGCCATGTGTGATTTACCCAAATGTGTTTCTTGAATCATGACATATACTGCCTTAAATTACTGTTTTCTGAATATGATACTACTGATACAGAGTCTAAGCATAATGAGAATTCTCTGCAGAACAAATCTATACAAGAAAGCTTATCTTCATGGAATTCGTGAACATGTCTAGAAATTGCAAGATACATTTTTTTTTGGTTGTGAAATGTAGTATGTATGAAAATGTAATGAACCCATATTTTGATTGTTGTATTTATTGTTGAATACTTTGTGTTATATTTTTGTTGTTAGCATGTGCTTGTAATTGTGTATATACATTTGTTATTGGAATATTAGTGGAATTAAGTAAAATTTTGTACATTTAACGATTCCAGTCATTAGTGATAAGTTTTGTTCCTTTTGCAATCAAAAACTTAAGTCAGATTTACTTTAATTCTCAGGAGGAAATGGTGTCATGAAATTCTTTGCAAGATGTTAAAGTACTTGTTGAATTTTTTACTGAAATTGTTAAATTGTATTTTAATTTTTGACATTTGAGTGTGTAGTTTCTTGTATTTTTAAGTTTGTTTTGCTGTAACAAGGATTGATTAGTGACATTTCACCAATGTGGTGAAAAAGATGTGTGAACACTTAAGTTTGAGCTTGATGTACCTGATGTTCGAGGAAGAAAAAAGGAGTTATTTTCTTTTTATGGTATACACAACACAGTTGAAACATAGAATTTTTGAAAATGTATATTGGAGAATAGTGAATGTGTTCTACAACTACCTCATATTTCTTGTTATCAATTTGAGAAATTGAGCGTTTCTTTTGTACTTCTTGCATGTATCGTATACATGAATTCTGTGAAATGAATGATTGTTGTAATAATTGTACAGAAACTGTGCTCGAAAATAAGTGACTAACAAAGTCATGTTCAAGCTTGCGTTTCACACATTCTTTCTATTAAGGAAATGAGCAGTACAATCTATTTCTCATTTCTTACATTTTTTTCTTTTTATACATTATGGAACTTGAAATTATTTTGTGTGTTCAGTGCTTTCTTTGAAGACAAAACTGAGTATTTGCTATTGTTTTTCTGATATACATTTTTTGTTGCTAATGTTTTAAACTTGAAATACATAATTGAAAGTTTTTTTATGCTTGCCATTAAAATAAAGTATTAAAAAAATGGTTAAAATTTTATTTTATGAGAAGAAAACCATGTGTAACATAAAAGATAATACAAAAAAAAAAAAAGATTGTGCCTAGAAACTCAATTTCTGTTGCAATTTTTTCAGGTGTTTTATATATTGAGATTGTTGAGGTTTGTTGTAATTTTTGGTTTCCATTGTACAAATAATCGTCAAATATAATAGGCATTTTTAATTTGCAAGTAATGGTTTACAAAATCTTTGTTTTAAAAACGAACAATATCAACCGAACTTTGTGAAATATACATTGCTCATCTGAAGACTGAGGATGTTGGTGTAAGACACCCCTGAGGTGTGTAAAATTGAAATTAGAATGCAATTGGTACAGTCTTTGTTAGGCAACATTGAAATAACTTCAAGATGGCATTCAATTTTTCTAGCTTAGCAAGCAGTAGGCCCTTCTTTCAAATAAGCACTTTTGTTTACTATATAACTGCAACAAAAAATCCATGATGGCATGCATGGGAACATTCTTATTGGACATTACAACTAAAATTGAACCAAAATCCATCAGCTTTATTAGCAGATCAAATCGTATGCTGTGTTGAAAGTTATAAGATCGCTTGGCGACCAACAGACAGCCGCTAGAATGTCGTTTGTGATAGACGAAGTTTTTTAGGTTAGCATGGCAGGACACATGGAGTACTAGCGACGTTCGTTGATCGAGCGGCATGTTTTTCCAATCAATCCAAAAAAACAAAAAACCATAGATCTAAATGTGTGTTTTCGTGTTCCAGCTTAACTCTTCAACACGGGAACAATGTCATTTCAACAAAACTTGGTACAATTTATTATCGGGCAATCACAAGGGGAAAAGAATTCACCGAGTACAATACCCCTAGAGGGATGAGTGAGAAGCCCGTGATATTTACAAACAAAATGAGTATGCAACCCGCAATTCACATACCGCATATTAAAATTTACCGTGACCGTGATGGGCATGGCTGCTTAATAGATTATTGTCAAAAATAAATGCACCGAAATTTTTAAAGAGAGTACAATTTCCTGCTTTTGTATATTTTTTCTCAACTTAACACTAAGCGACATACAGCCTCAGAACAACAAAAAAAGCTGTAAATTGGTATGCGGGGGTGGGACCGCCCGGCCACCTAATTAATGGGACTTGCGTTTTGTTATTTCAATTGTAGCATCTTTGTACACTTAGTGAATGTTGGTTTATACCACTTTTGTCGAGACAGTTTTTTTAAGCAAAATATTGAAAGAAAAACTTTAAATTTTCAGAGTCCCACTTAAGTGAGGATAAGTTTTCTCAGCTGCCCCAACCCCTGGGCGTCCCTGGTCCTACATCGTCGCGATGTTTGGTGCTGTAATATAACCTTCACCGAGGGAACAATATTTTAAGAAGGGCCTACCATAAGAATTTACCAAAATGTGGGATTGTCTTTAAAAATAAAAAGACTCCACGTTTCAAAATCCGTAATAAACATTGCCTTTCAACTATTACCATAAAAATTGGAGTAATTTACTGTTGACAGTGTTTGTCAGAAAAGCTACGATAGAAAATACTGTAATACACTGGTAGAGTCTGATAGTGATGAAGTTATGAATCTACTAATTTTTTCTGAAAGAACTAGCTTACCAAGACACTTATTTCTAGAATAAGAGATGCTTTTTCCTTCTTGCTTTTAGTGATTTAGTGTTTTGTGATTCACCCAGCGTAGACAATAGAAGGAAATATTCTGCACTTATTCACCTGAAATATGCTGTGTAATC
This sequence comes from Teleogryllus occipitalis, assembly GCA_011170035.1. Lineage (NCBI taxonomy): Eukaryota > Metazoa > Arthropoda > Insecta > Orthoptera > Gryllidae > Teleogryllus > Teleogryllus occipitalis. The sequence continues at coordinate 11,746 of BLKR01015893.1, forward strand.
AGACAGAAACTACAACAGAACATGTTACTCAAGCAGATGAAAGCTTTTTGTTGATGCACTGGACGATCTCCGCTATCAGGTACTTTTAAAGATGACGATAAAACCTAAGTTTTGTCTTGCCATAAATCTACAAATGATGCAGCCACATCGATCCACGCCGCACGATGCATCCATCCATTCATCCATGCAGTATGGTGAATGTTGCACCTACCATCATTCCTTAGGATTTGTGCTGGTCGTCTAACACACACGTTCCTAATAAAATAATATGAAATACAACGTAAGAACTCTCACTTCATATAATCAAATGACATGCACCGGCAGAAAATCTATACTGAAGTGCTCTTCTCTTGGCAAACATAGTTCTGAGCATGCATGTGGCAATTACCCTGAAACTGACAGAGCTGAGAATAGCATTTCATTTATCGATCAAAATTGCGCCCAAGAGGAAGCCGCCGAAACTTTTTCGTATTATATTGAACACAGTAATTAATTGCATGTTGCTCTTGAATCAGAAAAATAGAAAACGTTCCCTGCAATGGACTTTATCCCCGAATTATTTTTAAAACGAAAGCATTACCTGGCTAATTTTGGAATTAGAAAGAATCGCCATATCCACATCGTACTGCATAGGCAATGCTCATATTCGCAATTTATTTACATTTTATCGAGTGAAAATCCAACTTTGCCCCGGGTTTTATTTATCACAACCATCTATTAAACAGCCTTGCTAGTATCGTCCAGTATGCCTGCTCAGTGCGCGTTACACGAGGTGTGTATGTATTGCGGGTTGCTTGATGTTTTTGTTTGTCACTCTTTTCTCATCCACCCCTCTTGGGGCTTCTTACCCCCGGTGTATTCTTTTTCGCATTGTAATTGCCAAGAAATAAAATTGTTCCTGGGTAGAAGAGATAAGCTAAAACACGAACACACATGTACAGATCCTTCTTTTTATTAATATTTTTGGCAATGCATACATTTATGAGGCAATATTTACACCGGCAATGAGATGATAGTATTACATATAATAATTATTATATTTATAGGTTGATTATAATCTCATAAACATTAGTATTTTTGCACACATCTGAGGATTGAAAAAATTACAGGTTTTTTTTCTTTTTTTCGTTTTTTTCTCGTTTTTTTCGCAATTCTTTAGCTCACTTGGTAATTGGTTTCGAAAATGAGGTTTATACAAAAGTTGTAGAAAAATTTATCCTCTTTAAAATTCAATATTCAATTGCCACCAGTCACTCACATTTCACTGTTACGTATCACATGTTTTGAAAGACATAGTATGTGCTTCTTGAGTAGCTGTACTACTACTCGTAGAAATATGATGTACAAGGCACATTGGCTAACATCCTCGAAATGTTATGTTTTTTGGTGTTATGACATCTTCTAAATAACTTTTGTCAATAGATGCAAATAACCTAAAAGTACCATTTCATCAACGCAATTTACACTATTATTCACACTTATATAACTCTCAAATACACCACAAACATTTTCATATATTTTTCGAGATTTTACTGGAAACCTCTGTTCGTAGTTTTGTTAGCTTTCGCGAAAATTTCCGCGGGAACTTCACAATATTCTTTCATTTTGTACGAACAAATCAGTCCAATAACGATTAGATACACACTGTTTTGTTTATCTGTCATATTGACAAATGACTATTACAATGCATATTTTCACTTTAGACGTAAGAAAAATTACAAAATGTTTCGAATTCTCGTTTAATTCAGCAACGAACTAGTAAACCATAAAGTTTTGTATGCACCATGGGCGTTACTAGATGTTTTTGCCCCTCAGGCTACTTCCAACCCCTCGGGTTTGGAGTTGCTCTTGGAAAAAAAAAACTACTTAACGCCCTTCATACATACATAACTATTAAAGAAACATTACTGCGCCAATGTTTCGGCGTAATTTTTTTAAAATGTGACGGTGGTCAAGTACATAAGAGGTAGCGTGTCGTTTGATGTTGGTCTCGTCTGAAATAATGTCGGCTCTAGAGATCTCAGGAAGAACGGGGAGGTCCTGAATCGGGGTATGATGCAATTCTGTGTTATTAATTACACATGATCAGAATCGCAATGTCAAAGAGACGATGCGTCTTTATTAACAACAACAACAATGACAACAAAAGAAAATATCTTACGGGATACATGCATTACATATCTTTTTAGTATTTCTAAATGTACGCATTTTCGGCTAATTGTGGCCGTCTGCCATCGTAATTATAAAGTTTATTATTAATTGTCAGCGGTTTAGACAACTGATTCAGTACAATAGCGCCTTGTGGGCAGCCTCTAGGGATGCACAGGCCAGACACGAACGGTGAACAGGATTGGCGCGTTAATTTCTTGTGAAGGCCGTACGTTCAACCACGTGAAACCGCCAATTTTATGCAAATGATGGCAAAATTCGATTAAGTGTTTTAGACTTACAGGTAATTTCAAGTGTCTCTTAAAACTTCCGGACGTCACACGCTACTGGAGCTCATGTGCAACGGTGTCGTTAAATAGAATACGTGATTGCGATGATTAGGACCGTGGATTTCAGTCATGTCTGCTTTAATCTATGTCTCCCAGAATCTTTCTGTCTGAAGTCTTAAATCTTCCTCTCTTGCCGCCTGAATCTCACAATTTTTCTCTTCTCTCTCTATTTCGTAGCTTCCCGACGTCCTTGTAATCGCAAGCTGTGTTCTATTTGCTTTTTTAGCTCGAGAACATTCTACGAAACCCGTGGGATTATTCGACAGCTACTAATATGTGCCTTTGGTGGAATCCAGCGTGTCAATTGCCACTAAACGATTCAATGTAAAAGTTTAACTTATAAAAGTTACCATAAGTCGTAGAAAAAGTACCGTATGAAATTACATGTAATGGATATTAATATACTCGTTTGTTGTTTACCATACTCGCTCGCATCGTAATATCACACTCGTGTATTAATACCCATCATTACATCATCGTTTCATAATGTACTGATAATTACCCTGATATAAATCCACTTAATCCCATTATTGATTTGATTCAGCCATGCTTCATCTCTGAGTTTTCTCGCCAGTTGAAATATATTCTGCTGCAGGTTTACGGTTGTTCATGGAAAATTTTTAAAATAGTTGGTATTAAAATGAATTCAAAAGTTTCCACACATGACAAGATACTCGACGATAAATGAAAATTTATTGAAATGCACAAGTCAGGGATGTATATTAATAAATATATTGCACAAGTCAATATTGCATAAATGCACAAGTCAATCATGTATATTTCTTATTATAAAAATAATAAGAAATATTATTAATCAACTTGTAATATCAACAATTCAGTAACTAAATAATATCATGAAGATAGATGTCTTGTGATCAGGACACTTACAACTAATGTAATCATGTAATCAACCACCCTGATGTAATACATAAATTACATTTTGCACAAAAATTAACGTTGCATTATTTACTTTTTTTATTGTATTCTTTGAAACAACAAGTTTGACAATATGTTAAAAATCAAGCGTATTTCCCGCCATTTACCTATCGTATGCATTTCATTTTCTTTGCGACTTGTTCAGAAAAACGACCGGGTTTGTATGAATATTTTTTAATACTTCTCAAATAGACGACTCTCCATTAAGTAATACTTTTTATGAAACAAAATTTTACTGCAATTTACTCGCTATCGGATATTTAAAAAATTAAAACAATCTTAGAATGTGTGGCCAATAGTCTCAAAAAATATCAAATGTAATGATTTTATTTACTGTATTTTACTGCGATTACATGTTTTCACGTTTTAAAAAATGTGTTGGATCATATTCCTGTCTGAAATAGGTAACTTTCTACTAGAGTAATTTGAACAATATTTCACCTAACATCAAAATTTACTTGATGTAACATTTATTTATTTTTCGATTGTCACGAAATATTTTGGCTGCAAGCCGCAACTCACGAGATCGTCGCGAGATAACATCAAAAACGCGCGAGATTAACAAGACATTTTATTGGCTCTCAGAAAATAGAGGAATATTCTCTACTTTTAATATTCACTACATTTAACGAATTTCGCTCACATTTAGCCAAAAGGCAAAACAAGAGAAATCAAAAAATACTTGGCGAATTTTGAAATACTTTCTGTGATTCTCCGCGATTTCGAAAAAATGAATTTCATTGAAAAGTAATTGATTTGATAGGAAAGAAATTGGCGGTTAATGCTCGCGAACCGCGCGCACCTGTGTCACCGATCACTTGATTCACTTTGCAGTGCGCGCCGAATCACTTGTGCGGTCGGATGGCTGCAATACGTCTCGCCTAGCTGGCCTTTTAACAAGATTATTTTTGCAATTTAACAGATTTTTCGATGTGTGAGTTTATTATGGTGTCTTTTGTGAGAAAAGGAAATTTGTTTAGTGGAAGAAAATGAACATTTTTGAACAAATGGACTTCATCAATTTTCACCGGGTGCTGCTCTCCGGACGTCGGTTCAAGGTTAGTTCACTGGATTTTTATCCGACGTTTTATGTCTGTGATATTCTGTCTTCCAATTTTCAAATTTGTTGGGCAAAAAATTAAAAAAGCAACTATTCGTTTAGTTTTTGAACTATAATATTCCATTAAAATGATTCACTCGCTAAACTTTCCCTTGGTCTAAGAGGTTTGTATCATGCCGCCATTTTAGTCACGAGATGACCTATCTTGCGCAGGTCATTTATTCTTGCTTCACGTTTTACGTGCAATATTCAGCATTTCGATCGGTAGCAGTTACATTAATACCACTTCACGATCTTTAAGAGTATCGTTTATAGTTTAACATTTATTTTTCGACCAATTTTTACAGCAAACATTTTACAACAGTTAGAAAGTCGTCTTATTGGGAAAAGTGTAGACTCCATACATATTTTACATTTCCTTACATTCTAGACATTTTAACAATTAGTTTCTTACCTATAATTTGCAATCAACTTCGAGAAAACTTATGTTTGCAAAATAAAATTTTATAGATAAGTTACGTGGGGCAATTTGGGATATGAAAATAAGGAGTAAAAATAGACGGATGTGGGAGAAAAATACTAGCGAAGCAATAAACATTTCTCTTCATTGTGAGAATTTTTTTTCTCGGGGTAGGCAGCCACGTACACTTCTCTGATGGGAGGGTTGCTTACAGTGCAGTATCTCTCGCGTATTGCATCACATCATTCAGTTACCCGCACATTCGTCTAGTCTACGTGCAACTCCAATGTATATTCTACGAATCAGTGCTTGGGGCTGCTCCTACCAGGTGCGCGAAGCGCCATGTTACGACCGTCAAGTGTCCTGGAGGGGCCCAGAGCGGCGCTTCCCCTCCGCGGCTGCTTGGGAGGGGTGTGACCTTGGGCGCTGAAGAGACACGGCCCCTGCCCGCCACTCGCAGCCAGCACTTTCACAAGATACTTAGCCCTAGCTCCTTTTGATTCACATTCAAAATCTACATCTTTAACTGTTAAGTGGGATACTCTAAAAGGACGTGTTAACTTTTTACATGCACTGTATTTGTGTAAAAGCAATGTTCAATACGAGCTGCTTATAATAGCTTCTTCGGGAATAAATTTTTTATTTTCAATTTTGTTTGAAAGTGCAAGAATTATGGTAATGAAATCATTATCCTCAAAATTACATGACAGGTAATTTAAATTTTAAAATTAAATCATTCCCAGTGTAATTCCATAGTAAAGCATCCTCGAAAATGTAAAACTAAAAGATATAAAATAAATCGCCAAATATATGCATTAACCCTTTTTTCTGCCACTGCCTCAAAAATGGGACGCAAAATAAACTAATAGTCTTCAGAATTACATGGGCTTTCTCGTTCTTGTTGGTTCCCTAATCTCTTTCGTCTCGGTTATCTTTTCAGTATCGCCCCACCATCTTGTCAGCTGCTACCTATAAGCTAAAAGACTTTTTTTTCACATTTTCTCTATTTTTAGGTTCCCTTATAGTAGAATTGAAATATAATTTTAAGAATATTAGAGAAGTGTAAAATCTGGTCCTATAAGCAAATTTTTATTGAAAAATTGGAGCTGTTTCTGAGAAAATGTTGTTTGTGCGTTTCTATAAATGCTCAATTTGAGTTCATTTTCACAGAAAAATTGAATTTTGGAGAAACTTTATAAGAACTCATTTGAGCACTTGGGCTCACAAATGCAATAATATGTAGAAAACGCCGGTAACGTAATTATTAATGACGAGAGATCTTTTAATTTTTGAAAAATCTAAAGAATTCATCGAAATGGTATTTATGTCATGTTGTTCAGTGCATTTAGCTCCAACAAAACAAAAAGAGTAAAAAAAATGGAGAAAAATAAGTAAGGGCGGAGGAAGTTAACATTAAAAGACCTATTACAACTTAAATCTTCAGATGATTTAAGTTACTGCTTTACTAGTTCCCTAGTTGTCCCTATAGATTATTTGTTGACAAATAATGTTCAACCAAATTCTTGAAGGAAATTCTTGCACATTTTTCTAAACCATTTAACATTCCTTCAAAATTTGCATCTTTCACTTGTTCTCATTTGTGATCCTTCGAATATTCTCTTTTTAATTTTCGCGTCACTAATTTTCTTAAACTTCTCTTTCAAATACGAAAAGCCCCTTCCATTTCTGTTCATAGCTTTCACGAAATTCTTCATCAAATCTAATTTTATATGAAAAGAGAACTTTTTTTTTCTATCAAGTAAGGGAACATTCATAACAGCTTTTACATCTACTGTGAAAGATTTATGCGAAGGTCAACTCTTCTTTTTGAAGTTGCTTTCACGATCCCTATTGTGCCAATCACACAAAAAATGCAAAATTGTATGTATCCAATTTATAAACCTAAAAACGTGGAGCAATTACTTTAAGATCTTCGCATATGTTCCAGGTAAATTGTTTTCATATTGTGACGGTACCCGCTAATTTACTGTTATTCCTATTTAATTAATTTGGTTAACTAGCTCGGTTATGGTTGAAAAATTGGGCGCTGTTATACTTGCTATCTCAGGGTTCTTCCGTTTCTTTCTTGTGGGTTGAAAAATATACCGCACGTTCGAGGCTGGTGACTACCTCTATTTACAATAGGAATTTATTAGTTTACTGTTTATATACTTCTGAAATAATAACACCTTGTTTTTACTGAATTATCTTCCAGCGACATGAAGTGAAGAATGTCTGCTATTTTTAAAAATTTAAATCTATTATTATCTTTCTTTTCCAATCATTTTTTAAACAAACTTATTTCTTATTTAAATTTACTCTTTTTTACCTAATGAATGATAATTAAATGATAATGAATGACCAAAACTTCGTAATAATTATTTTTTTGTAATCTTTCTCTCTTAATTTTAATTATTGACTATGACATCTTTGGCCTCGAACAATTTAATTCTGCAAAGTCTTTTTATGTTTAATTACTAAACTTCCCTGTTGCTGAGAAAACACTTTCTCTCTTGGTGATGAGAAGAATTATTCGTCCATAAAGCGTCGTCCTTCTACAATTTCTTGTTCCATACTACGTTCTTCTTTCCACCCTAAGTTCGTATCTGTTTACGTTTTTCCACCGTCCGCGTCCTACTTCTGTTTGTTATCTACATTCGCGACACAAATTTCGCATCTACATTCACGTTCCGTTTTTACTGTTAACTTTATACAGCTTGCGGATATGCATCCTTCGTTTATCAGATCACGACTTTTTTACTTAAACTTTTTCAAACAATTTCTTCTGCCAGACACGGCCACATGTCCTACCTCCATCAGATCGAGACAAATTCTGACGCAAAATTTTCATTTATCACCCCAGCTTGTTTCTGCTGTTCACATGTTCTAATTGTTACCGCCTGAGTTCTATGCTAATTTGTCCCCTGTAACTAAGCTATCGGAATTCTCTTGTCTATCCTAACAATGTCGCTTTTATTAAATATAATTTATTACATTTTTGTTCTAATATTTCAAATGTCTACTCGAAATCGTATTTCTTGCTGTTTAATGACGTCTTACGTCCCGAATGTGCCATTTGTGTTTATTTTTCTTCGTATTTTCCCTTTCTGCCTATTATATTGTCAACATATTTTTACGTTTTATTCCAAAATACCTTACAGGTATTTTTACCTATCTCAATACTGAATATTCTCTAGAAGTATCTTCGTATTTCTGTAGGTTTCTTTCATATTAATAACATGGATAAGTGGAACGGATGGCAGTTTAATCCCTTTGTGAAGGAGAACACCTTTAAAGCTAACTTTAGATAAATCAATAAACAAACGTCATTCCTCTGGATTATGAGCATGTCCTAGAGTTTCTAGCACTGATGAAATATTATTATTAGAATGATAGATTTGTTACAATATACTACATCACCTTGTGAAAAAAATCCTTAAATGCCTCTTGAGAATTTCGAAAACAGCATATCCTAGTTTCAGGATGAAGAAGGTTCCATCCTTTTTAGTCGCGAACTCAAAAGCTCTACCTGTTTCTTCAGTAAATTTATATCAGCACTAAATCATTCAGATGTCCTTGTGTTAAGAAATGAGGCTTATTAGAAACCTCAAAACTTGAATCGCGCTGATTAACATCGTGATCTCTACTCTGATTCTCTTCTGAACTGGAATTTTCAATTTCATTGATAGATTATGCCTAAGGTTGTAATGGGAGACCTTCACTGTGAGGAACAGGTCGAATTGCTGAAGGTATATTGGGGCACTTTAAAGAATTCTTTGAATTTTTTGAAAATCCTGTTGTGCTAGTGAAACAAAAGTAACAATCCGAAGAATAATCTTTTGCCTCTCTCCACACCTTGGGACAGCAAATGGCATATGACAAGACATGTTTGCCCACCCTATTAAATGCCTTTCAGAGGTAATACAACAGACGTGAGGGACCCAAATCTTGACCTGAATTCCTATTTTCGAACCAAAATTAAGATGACACTTTCGAAAGAAAAGGAGTGAAGTTCCTTCTTTGCTGTTGAAATGTCAACTCACCATACGCATAACAGATCCGGATCCGGATGGTTGAACATACTTTCCTAGCAACTTTATGTTCTCACACACAAATAGAAGTTACTAATGAAGAGTTAATCAATGCAAACACTTCAGGAGTCTGCGAAGAACTGGCAGAATGCAGTGATCAGCCAGGAAATGTGCAGGTCGCGCCATGTCTACAAGTCCTGGCAGGACTATGCCCTCCATTCCCTGATAAAACTCGAACATAGCGCAGAGATGTATGTCATCTGCACATATTATTTATATTCTTCATATAAATAAACAATAATATCTTAAAGACAACCGCACAAAATAACAAATTTAAAGCAAACGTTAATATCTCCAAAACTACGTGATAGCAAAATTTTGATTCAAGGGCTGGATTTCTCATATAAAAGTACTTTAGCATCATGCAAAAGTGTCTGTGGCAAAACCTTTGTTTACCAGTGTTATATATGAAAGCAACAATAAAATTATACCATTGTGTATACGATAGTGAGGTAAGTTTTCTGTGCATCTACTATATTATTTCAGCAGTATTCATACCTTTTGCGGCTCTCACACGCAACCAATCTTTATAAATGAGGTATCTAAAGAAAGAGAATTTTAGGGAGACGTGACGAACTGCACTTTGACTTTAAAAATACGAAGGATTTGTTTTTTAAAAAAGGGGTTAAAAAGGCATGTTAGATGCACCCCGCAACACTCGTCATTTTTGAATCTACATCGTTAAATAACTCCTAAATGAAGCGTTCTAGGGCCTTAAAAACTAAAATTTAAGATATTTTTAGACTTTCAATAAAATGTTTGGCGGTTCGGTGCTTATCAATTATACCAATACCAACTATATTTCAGTCGTGGTTTCTGATGGTCATCTTTGTGACGACACGCTTTGAAGGTTTAGATTTCTCTATCTTGAATTTACGCTTTCTGTATATACCGTGGTTTGCACAGACTGAAGAGGTTTATTTGCATAATCATTAATTCAAGAATTGCTCTTGCAGCTACAACTAGAAGTACTATTAATATTTTCTTGATACCGATGATTGTTTCTTATGCGTGTAGTACAACCATTCATTTAACGTTTTGCCGAGATCTAAAAGTGCTGTGTACCTAATTTTGGAGAAGTGTGGGTGTACAGTGAAGAGTGAAGACATGTCTTGTTAGGTTTGGTTTGGGTTTTACCTGTACCAGTATTTTCAGCAATGATTCGAAGAAATTTTCAAGTCATCGTGTTCAGTCACGTAGCTTTATCACGAGTAAAAAGTTTTTTTTTAATATTTTTGTGACTATCGCGAAAATATGTCAAAGAATATTGAATAATTACTTCAAATGTTTTTAAAGAAGTGTGAATTGTTCCAAGAACATCTCTCTATAATACTGAATAAACGTTTATTAAAAATTTGTTTCTAACATCAATTGCATTGTTTTTATTTTTGTTTGATATCCTAAAAGTACATTAGAAGTTACAGTTATACATTTTTTTAACAAATAAACACGTTTCATTAACAACTTTCGTTCTTAATAGAAAGGATAGGGAATGGGTGGGAATTAACATGCGAGAGTTCTCGCACGGGTACGCTGGTATTATGAATGAAGTATATTGTGAGATATATGTTAGATATATGTGTAATGTAAGTGTATACGTAAATAAATACGGTATCCAGGGCTCAGACAACATCTGGAAAATCTTTTTTCGCACACCTGGCAACGATACCTGCAGCCGACGATCTGGGTTGATCCAAGGTCACGGTCGGCGTCGGCCTCCTCGACCCCTTGCTCCTGCGCGCCTAACGGCCTTTCCATGCATTAAAACCCTTAGTATTTTTATTCCAACTCGAGTTCTAGTTGTGAAAATCACTAAATCATTTGATGCATTTTCGATTATCACTACTTGCTAATAAAGTCTCATAAAAATCTGAGTGTCCGACATCGTTGAGAGTTGTTTGTTAGTTTGTCTTTTTTTGACGCGTTTTCTTCCTTTTCTTTCCCTACTCTCAATATCACTCTCATGTACTCCTCGCCCGCTCCTATCCTCCTCTCTCCACTCTTCCTTTGTTTACCTCCTCTACAACCCTTCCCTCTTTCCCCCTCTTTCCTCTTCTATCTCTTTTCTTTATTCCTCTCTTCTGCTCTTTCCCCTCACCCTCTCCTTCCAACCTCTTCTCCTTTCCATACCTGTTTCCTTTTCATCATCTCCTCGCAACTCTCATCTCTACCTCTGATTACCACGGCTCCTCTTTTTCTCCTCTCTTTTTTCCTCTCTTCTGTTACCACTTCCCTCTTTTGTCACCTCCCACTCCGCTATCCTATTCCTCCCCTCTTCTACTTTTCACTTCCCATCCCTCTCTCATCTCCACACCTCATTTCTTCTATTTCAACCCCATCGCTCTCAATCCTGCCGTTTTTTTCACCTCTCCTCTCCCTCCCTGCTATCCTCTCCCCACCATCCCTTATTAATTTCTCGTACACGTAAGCATATACGGAGTAATATACTTAGTATAGAGAAAGAAATGTAATGATGCGGAAAATCGATTTCGTGATTTCAACGAAAATACACGTTTTGGGGTCCCCTGATATCGTTGTTTTTTTTTCAAAACGTCCGTCCGTCCATCTGTCTGGTGTATGTGAACAAAACTAGCGCATAAACCATTGGCACGATTTTTTTCTTAATTGAATAAACTCCTGTCGATCTGGCCTGAATCAATGCTCTGCGATTTTGAAAAACATTTATTAATTTTTGGAGGTACTTTACATGAAGCACCAGGGATATTTTCAATTTTTTTTAAATGGCTCCAAATTTTTTCTTTAAATTTCGCGTAAGAATAAATTAATATACACTTATTTATAGGTGGCATAGAATCAATTTTCACGGTTAACGCTGAAGTTCCGAAAATTGCAAAAGTTGGAATTTTTCGGCGTCCTACTACTAGAAAATTGAAGCTACTGATTTTTCCTTCAAATAAAAATTTGTTCTCTATACTTAGTTCTTTCAATAATGTCATGTACATTTTTTGAAACTTTTTGTAGTTTTCGCGCAATATTACGTAAACTATGTGCAATTTAAAAAAATACAGAAACAAGATTTTCTCAAAAACAGCTCCAAATTTTTCTTGAAATTTTATGTAGGGATAGTGTGAAATGTACGCTGTGAGATGACATAATCATCATACTGCTCTATGCTGTTGTATTTTCAAAAATGACAAAAACGTAATTTTTTTGACTTTGATCTCATGTCGTTAATATTTTTATTAGTGGCGATTTGTTCACATTATTGCATTTATGAGTACATGTGCTTTAAATAATATATAAAATTTTTCGAAAACTCACAAGTTTTCTGTGAAAACGAGCTCAAAATCCTGAATTTTCAGAAACGCTCAAACACCATTTTCTCAAAACCGGCTCCAAATTTTTTCTTCCAATTTTTCATACGAATAGTGTTAATTGCAAAATTAAAATTGCAGTATACTTTTATTTGTTTAAATTACACAAATGTTTGCTTTTCAAATATCACTCATGTCATTAATATTTACATTTCCAGTAATTTGTACACATCATTGCATTTGTGAATAGAAGCGATTCAAAACACTTCCAATTATTTTTTCGAAAACAGAATAGTTTTCTGTAAAAAAATAAATTCAAATTTTGCACATACAATAACTATTAAACGCCATTTCCGTAAAATCGATTCCAAATTTTTCAACGGAAATGTCCATATAGAACGAGGATTTACTCTATTATATACTTAAAGTAATTTAAACATTAAAGTATTTCAATCATTCAAACATGTCATTAAAAAGACGAAAAAAGAGAGGGTGAACAAGTGATGTTTGGATGGCAATTGATGGAAGGTGAGAAGAGAATGGGGCACGACTGAAAGGCTAAACCCGGCCAAAAAATTAGGAAAGTAACTAGCACGAGAAAGGTTGTGCTATTCAGTACATCACTAGTTTCCTATCCTATCCTCCCCTCCCTCCTCCCATTCATCAATCTTATACGTTTCCTCCTTTCCACATCAGCTCCTCCTTCCCACTTCCTGTTTCTTATCATCCTTCCCTATTACCTTCACTTCTCATCCTGTCATCCCTGCACACCCCGCCCGCACACCTGCGCCATCATTCCACATACCCCTCCCAAAATCACATCTTCCCCTCTCACCTTCGAACTTCCCTGTAGCCTCCCTTCTACCCTTTTCTACACCTCCAACTTCCTTCTCCCATCACCTCTCCTATCCACATTCATTCTCTTTTCACATCCTCTCTGCTTCCCTCACCCTCCCTCCTTCCACTTCCTCTCAACCTCTCCTCACCACTCAAACCCTCTCTCCTCCTTCCAGTGTCACTCCTCCGCTCAACCTCACTTCCCCGCCCTCCTTCATGAATCATATTTCCTCCCATCACTTATCCTCCATTTACGCTCTCTTTTCATCCTCCCTGCTTCCTCCATCCTCTCTCCTTTCACTTCCTGCAACCTCTCCTCACCACTCAAACCCTTTGTCCTCCATTTAGCGTCACTCCTCCTCTCAGCCTCATCACTTTTTCCCCTCACTTTTTCCGTCCCCTTACCCTCCCTCATCCCATCCTCTCTGCTTCCTTCACCCTCTCCCCTTTCACTTCCTCGCAATCTCTCCTCACCTCTCAAAACCTACTTTCTCATTTAATTACTCCTCCCCACAACCTCACACCCTGCCTTTCTCAATTAATCCCCATTCCTCCCATCACTTCTTCTCTCCACTTAACCTCTCTTCATCCTCTTTGTTTCCTTCTCCCTCTCTCCTACTTCTTCGCGAATTTACCTCGCTTCTTAAACACTCTCTCCTCTATTCATCGTCACTCCACCCCTCAAGATCATTTCCCGTCCTCCTTTTCCACTAACCCTCTTTCTTCCCATCACTTCTTCGGTCCACATTACCTCTCTCTTCTCATCCTCTCTGCTTCCTTCACCCTCTCCCCTTCCCTTTCCTTGCAACAGCTTCTCACTTCTCAAACCCACTCTCCTCCATTCAGCATCACTCCTCCCCTCAACCTCACCCCCACTCTCTTTCTCCCCTAATCCTCATTCCTTCCATAACTTACCATCTCTCTTTTCATCTACTCTGTTTCCGTTATTATTTCCCCTTCCATTTACTCGCAACATCTCCCTAATCTCAAACCACCCCTCTTCCATTCGGCGTCACTCCTCTCTTCAAACTCAATCCCCCGCCCCCTTCTCCTAAAAACCTCTATCGTCACATCACTTACTCCCTTCACTTAACCTCTCTTCTCATCCTTTCTGCTTCCCTCACTTTCTCTTATTGCACTTCCTTGCTTCCTCTCCTCACCTCGCAAAACTTCTCTCCTCCATTCAGCGTCACTCCTCACCTCAACCTTACTCCCCAACCCTCCATCTCCACTAATCCTCTTTGTCTGTATCAAATCTTCCCTCCACTTACCTCTCTCTTCTCTCTGCTTCTTTCACCCTTTCCCCTTCGACTTCCTCGCAACCTCTCCCTACCTCTCAAACCATCTCTCCTTCATTCGTACTCACTCCTCTCAACCTTACTCCCCCACCCTCCTCCACTAATCCTCTTTCCTCGCATCAATTTTTCCCTCCACTCTTCTTCTCCTCTCTGCTTCTTTCACCCTTTCCCCTTCGACTTCCTCGCAACCTCTCTCTACTTCTGAAATCATCTCTCCTTCATTCGTACTCACTCCTTCCCCCAACCTCACTCCCCCACCCTCCTCTACTAATCCTCTTTCCTCGCATCAATTTTTCCCTCCACTCTTTTTCTCTCTGCTTCTTTCACCCTTTCCCCTTCGACTTCCTCGCAACCTCTCCCTACTTCTCAAATCATCTCTCCTTCATTCATAATCACTCCTTCCCTGAACCTCACTCCCCCACCCTCGTTCTCCATTAATCCTCTTTCCTTGCATCACTTCTTCCATTCACTAAACCTCTCCTCGTTCTCTCTGCTTCCTTTACCCTTCCCCCTTCGACTTCCTTGCAACCTCTCCCTACCTCTCAAACCATCTCTCCTTCATTCATAATTGCTCCTTCTCTCAACCTCACTCCCCCACCCTCCTCCACTAATGCTCTTACCTCCCATCACTTCTACTCTAGACTTACCCTCTCTCTACTCATCGCCCCTGCTTCCCTCCCCTTCCACTTTCACTTCTTCGTAACCTCTCCTCACCTCTCAAACCTTTTCTCCTCCATTCATCGTCTCTTGTGCAGTCTACCTCACTCCCTAGCCCTTCTCCACTAATACACTTTCCTCCAATCACTTCTTCCGTCCACTTGTCCTCTCTCTTCTCATCTTCTCTTCTTCCCTTACCCTCCGCCCTTACACTTACTCGTAACTTCTCCTTACCTATCAATCCCTCTTGTCCATTCAGCGTAACTCAACCACATTCCCCCGTTCTCCCTCTCTACTAATTCTTTTTCCTCCCGTCACTTCTTCCCACCACATACCCTCTCTCTTCTCATCCTATCTGCTTCCGTCACGGTCTCCCCTTCGAATTCCTTGTTACGTCTCCTCACCTCTCAAACCCTCTCTCCTCCGTTCAGCGTCATTCTCCCCTCAACCTAACCCTCCGCTCTCCTCCACTAATCCTCTTTTCTCCTTTCACTTCTTCCCTCCACTTAACATCTCTCTTCTCATCCTCTCTCCTTTTTTCGCCCTCTCCCCTTCCACTTACTCGCTACCACTCCCTAACTCTCAAACCCTCTTTCCTCTATTCAGCGTCACTCCACCCCTAAACTTTACCCTCCACTCTCCTTCTCCACTAATATTCTTCCCTGCCATAACTTCTTCCCTCCACGTACCATCTCACTTCTCATCTACTCCGCTCCCTTCATCCTCTCCATCCTCTCATCCCTTCCACTTTCTCGCAAACTCTCCTCACCTTTCAACCCCCTCTCTTCTATTCAGCGTCACTCCTTCCCTCAACCTCACTCCCTGCTCTCCTCCACTAATCATTTTCCTCCCATAACTTCTTCCCTCAACTTACCCTATCTCTTCTCATCATCTCAGCTTCCCTCACCCTCTTCCCTTTCCACTTCCTCGTAATCTCTCGCCATCTCTCAAACTCTCTCTTCTCCATTCAGCGTCACTTGTCTCCTCATCCTCACTCCCCAGCTCTCCACCATTAATCCTCTTTCCTCCCATCACTTCTTTCCTCCACTTACCCTCTCTCTTCTCGTTTTCCGTGCTTCCCTCCCCCTCCCCCTTCCACTTCCTCCTAACCTCTCTTTACCTCTCAAACCTTCCCTTCTCAATTCAGTATTACTCCATACCTCAAGTTCGCAGTACCCCGCCCTCCTCCACAAATCTTGGAGAACCGTGGACGCCGATTTTGGAGAACGTTGGACGGTTTAAGCGCTAGACGGCGTTGACCATAGACGGATGGACAGACTTTTGACATCAATCACCTTTACGATATCAAGGCCCGAAAAAACATGGGATTTTGGCTACACAGCGCACTAGAGAATGTAATTTTCTGTATATAGCAAAAGGATTGATCCACCTTTTCGCTATTAGGATCAGGCGATAAGAGTTTTCTTACGAAGTGTTTTACATTTTAGTTACATTTTTTTTACGAAGTGTGTGCCAGAAAGAAAACTAGAGGTGTTACAGAATGGCATAGACGTTCTCGTAGTAAAGTTTTCTAATTCTCTTAGTATGGACTGTCTTTACCTTCTTGCCCCATCCTCTTGCCAGCTGTTATCTATTGTCGCCCAAAGTACATTTTTTGACATTTTCTAAACTTTTCGGTTTCCTAATAGCAAAACCGAAATACTACTTCAAAAATATTAAAAAAGAATACCTCGTCCTAAATAGAAATTTTACTGAAAAGTGTCAAGACTTTTTTTTTTACAAAATAGCGATTTAGCATTACTGTAAATGCGAAATTTAAAGATCTCTTTCACAGAAATCTGTTGAGTTTTCTAAAATCTTCATTTGAAGTCATTTAAAGAATTTCCACTCACAAATGCAATAATGTATACAAATATATTAAAATGTGCATATTAACGACGTGAGACATATTTCATTAAAATTACATTTGTGTAATATTTGAATAAATAAATGAATTCACCAAAATGAACTTAACGCCCTATTAAGCAGTGCCATTATCACTGTTGTAATGGTTCGAAGAAAAAATTGGGAGCCATTTTTGAGAAAATGGCGATTGAGCGTTTCTGAAAATGCGGAATTTTGAGCTTAATTGAACAAAAAACTGTTGAGTTTTCGAGAAAATTTACTTGACATTACTTAAAGCATATGTACTCATCTGTATATTTAAAAAAATAAGGTATTCTGCCATGGCTTTGTTTAGAGCTTCTACTGAACCGATTGTAGTATTTTTTTCTTATAAATTAAAGAATGTGGTCCGTAGAGGTGTTATAAGATATTGTTTGTGTTGATTCACCTACATTTACGGTGTAAATTAATTAATTAAATCATTCTTTAATAGTACCCTTACCAATAGTCAATTGTTTTCTTCCAAAGAATGAAACGATAGATTCGAGTCCACGCTACTTCATGGTGGCGCTGCTTGATGTTTTGTTTTGATTGTTGAGATTTGTATACAATTCGTCAAGGTTTTGTTTCAGTGTAATAACTGCATTGTGGCTTTGACAGTTTTCATGTATTTGCTTTTGTGGTGCATTTTGTAGAGAACATTCTGACAGTTGGTTTTGCTCGGTTGTACTGAAGTAGTGAAGTTGTTCACAGGTTGTCGAATTCTGAATCGTTGCCCATGCGCCCCAAAAGACGCAAACTTATATGGAAAGAGAAAGTCAGCGTAGGTGTTGTGATATTGAGGTCATTTCGTTTTCTGTTGGGTCGTTGTCTATGAAATGTCAGTTTTGTTCTGCTTTGTACTTCCCATACGAGAGAAATTCTGCAAATGAGTTTACTCTGTGTTGCTTAAAAGGGAAAATAAGTTACGAGCATTTGTTTGTAGGAGATGATGACACATCAAAAAACTTACGAAATAAAATCCGTCAGTATAATAGTGCTCATTCTTTTGTGTCATTTGGTGTATTATTGCAATATGTGAGTCATATTGCATTGCCACCTGGTCATGGGCCATAAGTGTTCTAAATTTTGGGAACTCCACATCACAGAATATCTTCGCTGTACCCTGAAGATCCAAACAATGCAACATATTGTGAATATTAGTTTGGGCACAGTATTTTACATTTATCTCAGATCTCACCGTCAAATTTTTACGGGTTCTCACTAGTAAACATAATAACGTGAAGAAATCACCTCTAATGTAAATCGTACGGACGTGAGTGACAAGTACAAAAAAATATTTGTCATGTTTGAAAAAACAAAAGAATAGAGTAATAAGGCGTTGACGTCATCAGATAGGGTTAGTTTGGCACTAACATTGCCAAAAATTTAAAGAAAAAATTGGAGCCTTTGTTGAGATAATCTTGTTTTTGTTATTTTTTAAAATTGCAAATATTACACGCTCTATTGCACGAATTATACTAAAATTTTCAAAAAATGTACTTGATCTTAATGAAATAACTATTTATGGACAACAAATTTCATTTGAAGGAAAAATCGATGTCTTGAATTTTATAGTTGTTGGAAGACGCCGAAAAAATTCAAACTTTTGCAATTTTTGAAAATGCAGAGTTAATCACGGAAGTCGTACCTATGCCACCTTTATAATTGTTTTTACTCTATTCGTACAAGAAATTTAACGAAAAATTTGGAGACTTTTGTGAGAAAATTTTGAAAATGTCCGCACGGCTTAATGAAATGTACTCCCAAATTTTAAAGAATGTTCTTCGAAATTTTAAAGTTTCAACTAGAGCTGGATGGACAGGGGTTTCTTCAATTTAGAAAAAATCCTTCGTATGGCTAAGGCGCTAGTAGTGTTCAGAGACGGACGGACAAATGGAGAGACGGACAGACAGACGACCGGACGGCATCTTGAAAAAAAAAACCCTTTTTCGTTATTAGGGGACCCCAAAACGTGTATTTCTGTTGAAATCTCGAAACTGATTATCCGAAGCATTACATAACTTTCTCTGTACTACGTATATTATTTCGTATGTACGTATGCATAGGAGAAAGTAAAATATAAATTTTCCCACCCCTACGAAAATAAGAAGAGAAAATATATTTTCTTCAAATTTTTTCCTCGGATAAAAGAAGGGACGCTTAAAAGAACGTCAAGGGTCTCATTTAGGTTGAACTCTCGAAAACTGTAAATTATTTTGTTGAATTTTCGAAAACTGCAAATTTAGAAATAAAAAAGAAATTGTTCTTTTTTAACACCAAGATTGGAAAATTACGTAACTTTCTCTAAAATACGTATATTACTCCGTATAAGAATAATAGTATAATAGTATAAGTATAATAGAATAAGTATAAGTATAAGACGAGTACGTGTAAGAGAAACAAATAACAAGAGGTTCGACAGAATGACACAGAAATTCTCGTAGTAAAGTTTTCTAATTTCCTTGGTGTGGACTGGCGTTACGGACTTGCTCCAACCTATGACTCCTTTATAAGATGTTTTACTCTATTCTTACAAGAAATTAGAAGAAAAAATTCGGAGCCGTTTGTGAGAAAATTTGGGAAATGTCTCTGGGGCTTTATGTAAAGTACCCCCAAATTTTAAAGAATGTTTTTCAAAATTTCAAAGCCTTTACTAGAGCCCGATCGACTGGCGATTCACCAATTTGGAAAAGATCATGCGAATGGTTTAGGCGATAGTAGTGTTTACAGACAGACCGAAAGGACAGACAGACAGAAAGGCACTGAGAGACGAATGGACGTTATGCTTTCAATTGGCATCAAGGACCATCAAACAGGGATACCAGCAACACCACGTGTGAGAGGATTTTTACTTCCTGATACTGAAAAAGTGGTTTTGTTAAAAAAGTCCGTCCGTCCGCCTGTCTGTCCGTCTGTCTGTCTGTCTGTCCGTCCGTCTGTAAACACTACTATCGCCTAAACCACACGTACGATTTTTTTTCAAATTGAAGGAACGTCTGTCCATCTGGCCCTAGTTGACGCTTTCAAATTTTGAAAAATATTATTTAAAAGGGTATAGCCAAATAGGGGGGTGAAAAGTTCCCCAAAACCAAATCGATAATCGCGATGCTCATACAAAAGAGAATACAAAATGCCATAGATTCACCAAAAATCAGCCTTCGAGGGCAATCTGATGCTGAGATACAACGAGAAATGTGTTTTTCATGTTTTATCTTTTCTCAGCTTCTATTGCATTTATCAGTCTGAAAAAATTGGAGAGACGGGGAAAAGTAGTAGAATCTTAAGGTATTTTTGGCAAGCAATTCTTACGTCAAATTCAAATAGAAAAAAATTGAAATAGACTTTCTGCATGATAATGTTGGAGTACTGTCTCAATCCCCCCGCCTAGAATGTGTCTTATAACATTCTATAACATATATTTTTTTAGATTTTTAAACAATGTGGACGACAGTGAAAAACAATTAAAACCAATTTTATCAGTTCAAAAATTTGAAATTTGCGTGAAAATGTGCTAGGAATATTTCCCCCCATGTTTATACAATTTATATTTAAATTATTGAAAAGTATGACTGAAAAAAGTATAATTTACAACTTTTTGCTGACGAATGTTTGTCTTTATGTGGAAAGTTTTTATATTATCGAAATGAAATCATCAAACTCCTTTTGCTTTTAGATTTATATATTGTTTATAATATAAATCAAATTAATCGGTTTTAGGTGTGTTAATATTTTGTTTATAATATAAATCAATAACTCAGTTGTAGATTTATTAATTATTGACAATTAGACAATCATAGGCAATTTATCATTGTCACTGTCTTCTTCAATAACTGGGATCACGCATACCTTTAAGTATAAACAGTCTACTCAAACTTTCTGCCGGTTTAAAAATTTGCGCCAAGTAACGATCGTGTGCCAAATAAATGATCGCAAGTATCTAGGAGCAGCATCCCAGGCTGCGACTTCCATTCGTACGTTCACAATAATATCGTTTCACCGATATTCCTATGGTGGGAAGAGATAGGTGGGCTCCTCTAATGCACCGATTTTTGCTCGTTCTGCGCAGCGCCAGTTTGCGTCACGATCCACGTGACCACAACACGAATGAAAAGCGCGATGCACGTGACGGACTTCGGTTGAAAAGCGGACTAGACATTGGCTGCAATCTTACATGGAAAGCAAGAAGTGTTGAGAAACATTTTGAAAGTGGCATGAAGTGACAATTTGCGATGGTGACCAACCAACAATAACAGGATTAAGATGTAATTGAAATAAAAGATGCAATTTTGGGAAAAAAAGAAAAAATTGCTTAACTGTTTCTGTTTCAATGACTTGTAACTGTGATAATGTTTTGCATTTAAAATTCACGCTAATATTATGACGCAAACTGGTGTTTGAAGCTCATTGGCTGAAATCGGATGGGCGAGAACTCACCCATCTCTTTCCACCATGGACAGGCCGATTGAGTTTGGTTCATAAATGATGTAACACATACAAGATTTCGAGTTCATATGTCGTGATTGAATCTATGTTTAAATATTTGTAAAAACGTTTTATCCAATCACATTTAAGCGCGTATTTCAAATATTTTAACTGATAAAATTGGTTTTAATTGTTTTCAATACCGTCCACATTGTTTAAAAATCTAAAAAAATGTTATAGAATGTAATAAGACACATTCAAAGGGAAAACTGTACTCCAACGTTATCACGTCTAAAATCCATTTCAAAACTTTTTATTTTCTGTTTGAATTTGGTGTCAGAATTCGTTGCCAATAATACCTTAAACTTCAACTACTTTTCCCCGTCTCTCCAATTTTTTTCAGCGTGATAAATGCAATAGAAGCTTAGAAAAATAAAACAAAATGTATCTCTGCAACAGATTGCCCTAGGAGGCTGATTTTTGGTGAATTTATGTCATTTTGTATTCTTTTTCATATGAACATCGCGATTATCGATTTGGTTTGGGGGCACTTTTCACCCCCTTATTTGGCTATATCCGTTGGGGGTAAGGCCCCCGGACATGGACAAAATTTTCTCAAAAACGGCACCAAACTTTTTCTTTAAATTTCTTGTAAGAATATAGTGAAATACGCTTATAAAGGTGGAATAAGTCCGATTTTCGCAGCTAACTCTGAATTGTTGAGAGATGCAAAAGTTTGATTTTTTCGTCGTCTTCCTACAACTATGAAAGTTAAGACACATATATTTTCTTCAAATGAAATTTGTTTCCCATAAATAGTTCTTTCATTTAGGTTATGTAGACTTGTTTGAAAATATAAGGTGTTTTTGTGCATTAGAGCGCGTAATATTTCCACGCATGTTTGTATAATTATTTAAAAAAATAACTAAAATGAGATTTTCTCAAAAACGACTCTAAATTTTTTCTTTAAATTTTTGGTAAGTGTAGTACCAAATGCACCCTATCGGATGACATAAACAACATATTGCTCTATTCTTTTATTTTTAAATATTACAAAAATGCAATTTTTTGACTTTTCTCTCACGTCAGTAATATTTACATTAAAGTCGATTTCTTCACGTCATTGTATTTATGAGTATATGTGCCTTAAATAAAGTCATATAAAGCGTCTCGAAAACTCAACAGTATTCTGTAAAAATGAACTCAAAATTCCGCAATTCAGAAACACTCGAACGCCATTTTTTCAACAATGGCTCCAATTTTTTTCTTCAAATTTGTCCAATGGATAGTGCTAATTGCACTGTTTAATTTGTCGTAAAGTTCATTTTTTTGTATTCTTTTTTTTTCTTCAAAAACTACACAAATGTATTTTTTTTTAATATCTCTCACGCCTTTAATATGAACATTTCCACCGATTTGAATACATGATTACATTTTGGAGTGGAAGTGCTTCAAATGACTTGAAATGAAGTTTTTCGAAACCTAGATAGATTCCTGTGAAAGTGTTTCAAATTAGAATAATGTTTAATCGCCATTTTCTTAAAAACGGCTTCCAACCTTTCAATGAAAATTTATATTTTAGACGAGCTTATTACTCATCTTTAATATTCTTGAATTCATATTTCGGTTCTACTATTAAGGAACCGAAAAGTTGAGAATATGTGAAGAAAATGTACTATTGGTGACAATAGATGGTAGCTGGCCAGAGAATGGAGTGACACTTTAAAGCTAGTTCACACCAAGGAAATTAGAAAAACATGCTACAAGAAAGTCTGTGCCATTCTGTAGCACCTCTAGTTAAAATATGTCTCAAGTCGTTAATATGCACGTATCAACCAATTTATATACATTATTGCATTTGTGAGTGGAATTGCTTCAAATGACTTAAAATAAAGTTTTTCGAAAACTCAAAAGACTCCTGTTGAAAAGTTTCAAATTTCACATTTACACTAATGCATAATCTCCATTTTCTTAAAAACCGCTTAAAATTTTTCAATGAAAATTTCTATTTAAGACGAGCTTTTACTCTGCTTTAATTATTTTGAAGTAATATTTCAGTTGTACTATTTGAAAAGCAAAAAGTGGAGTAAACGCCAAAAAATGTACTTAGGGCGACGATAGATGGCAGGTGGACAGAGAATGAAGCAAAACCTTGAAGTGAGTCCACACTAAGGAAATTAGAAAAAATTTCTACTAGAAAGTCTGTGTCATTTGTGTAGCACCTCCAGTTAGTTTCTCGTATACATACGTATACACAGAATAATATTCGGAGTAATGTACGTAGTATAAAGAAAGTTGTGTAATGATGCGGAAAATCTTTTTCGAGATTTCAACGGAAATTCAGGTTTTGGGGTCCCCTGATACCGAAAAGTTTTTGTTCAAAGTTTTGTTGTTGGTTTTTGAACACTACTAGCGTCTAAACCGTGCATAGAATTTTTCCAAATTTGAAGAAAACACTGACCATCTTGCTGTAGTTGAAGATTTGAAGTTTTTAAAAACATTCCTTAAAATTTGGGGGTAGTTTTACTTAAAACCCGCCGGAAATTGTCAAAATTGTCTCAAAAACGCTTCAAATTTTTTCTTTAAATTTTTGGTAGGAGTAGTGCCAATACATGATGATATAATCGCCATATTTCTGTATTCTTTTGCTTTTTCAAAAATTACAAAAATGTAAATTTTTTGACTTGTCTCTCACCTCGGTAATATTTGCATTTGAGGCGATTTGTTCACATTATTATTTTTATAAGTACATGCGCTTTAAATAATATCTTATAAAGTTTCTCGTAGACTCAACATTTTCTGTGAAAATGGGCTCAAATTTTCGCATTTTCAGAAAAGCTCAAACGCCATTTTCTCAAAAATGGCTCCATTTATTTTCTTTAACCTTTTCCTATTATTAGAGCTAATTGCACTGATTAATATACCGTAAAGTTTATTATCGTGTAATCTTTTGATTTTTTCAAAAATTGTGCTAATGTAATTTCTTTTAACATTCTCTCACGCGGTTAATATGAACATTTTCTCCAATTTGTATGCATTATTAAATTTGTGAATGATCTTTAAATTTGAATGCATCTTTAAATTTCTTCAAATGACGTTTCGAAAACTCAATAGATTACTGTGAAAAAGAGCTTCTAATTTTGCATCTATTGTATCGCTTAACGCCATTTTCTTAAAAATGGTTCCAATTTTTTCAATGAAAATTGCTATTTAGAACTAGGTTTTAGCCTTCTTTAATATTTTTAAAATTGTATTTTGGTTGTACTATTTGGAAACTGAAGAGATGAGATAAATAAAAAAAAAAAGGAATTCGGGTGCCGAGAGATAGCAGCAGGCTAGAAGGAGGGGCGAGTCTGTACAGTACCAGTTCACACCAAGGAAATTAGAAAACTTTACTATGAGAAAGTGTGTGCTATTCTGCTGTACCTATAGTTTTTCTTAACTTAACAACTGGATTTATCCTCATTTTCGTTATCAGGGCCCGAGAATGAATATTTTTCCGCCGAAAATTCGCCGTTTTTTCGCATAGTATTATCTAACTTCCTCTATACTACGTATATTACTCCGTATACGAAATAGTAAAAATACATCCTTTGTTTCTTTCTCGTACTTTGTAAAAAGACCAGCACAAGGCAACAAATTGTTTGATTAAATTTTGTTGTCGGATAGCGTATAAGTCACTTAACAGAAATGTGCACGTCTCATGTTCATTGAAAACCCCGGCTTTTGGGAAATTGCAAAAGTTGAGAACATTTTCTGCGTCTTCCTACAACTAAAATATTAAAGATAAGGTTTTTCCCTTGATGAAATGATTTTCTTAAAGACAGATTTTGAAGTAAGGTCATGTACAATTTTTCGAAAATATCAGTATTTTCCCCGTAATTTTGCGTAAAATACACGTCATTTCTAATTTTGATTATTTTTTTCTCAGAAACGGCACCAAGAATTTTGATTTAATATTTACCTGAGATAGCGTACATAACGCTTAAGTCCAAATGTACCGACAGAAGTTTAATTTGCCGCCACCTGGTGGCAGCACCAAAATAAACAAAAATTACTAATACCGTGTAACTGTCGCGTCCTGACTGCTGAGGTGGACTGACGCTCTGTCCGCCCCAGGGGTAATCACGTTGTGTGTACGTTCACTGACTCGGTGGTTATCAGTATGATGTAAAACGTGGTAGAGGTAGAGGTAGAGTTATTGTTAAGTGACGTGATAGTGTTTAAGTGAAAAGTTCTTTTTTTTTCGTGAACATCAAGGAGCCCTCACAAGTGCATCAATCTTCAGGCAGCCAGAACAGTAAGACTACTATTAATTACACTAAAGTGCAATCTCTTTTTCCCAAGAAAGAAAACGCTATCATCATAGACTCGGCAAATAGTGCGCCAATTATAGAATTCATTGAAAAGTTATCTACTAAAGTTAACCCCTCTCATACTAAACTTGCTTCAAAAATATTGAACAACAGACAGTGTCTGTACAACAGACAGTGTTGTACAACAGACAGTATCTATCCAGCAAGGAAATTGCAGATAATCTAGTGTACAATCATAAGCTCATCATTGTGTCTAATCAAGTTTTCCCCATTAGGCCATTAATTTCTAGGAACAAAACAATTCTATCAATTGTTTGCCCAAGTATCCCACATGAAGTGATTGAAGAAAAATTTTTAACATTCAGTGTTAGAACTGTAGTACCATTAACTTTTCTGTGTGTTGAATTTAATAACCCCAACTCGTGCTACATCCTCAGTTTTCGCCGCCATGCATTTGTTTCACCAGATGATGAACATAAATTATCTGAATCATTACAAGTGTTTATAGATAATGTCCCCCATTGTATACAGTGTGTCCCACCTACTACAAACCATCCCCGTAACTTCTAAACGATTCAGGATATCGAAATGCATGTTTCAGCTGAACAATGCGGAATATGACTTAGTGTAGGGATCACAGAATTTTGAAAATGTGCACACAATTCACTTTTCCCCATAGCACGTCATACGCAGTTTTTAACTGTTTTTTTTGACGTAAAATAAATAAATAAATAAATAAATAAATAAATAAATAAATAAATAAATAACCGAGCAAGTAACATGCCGTAGAGAAATAGTCTTTAATAATTTTAGTTATCGAGAAATGTAATCATCTTTGATTTTTCAAATGGAACTATTTATTTTTCCCTCCAGCAATGGATAGACCATGCAAAGAGGAATAAAATGTATCATATTCTAATATTTGATAGAAATTAGAGTATAAAATTAGACGTGATGGGTGGGGCAATCGTGTAGCAGCCTTTGCAAGTCTCGCCATCGGGGAAGGTGGCCTTCGCGATGTCAAGACTGTTGCGCGGAAGGGGGAGGCGGTGGCAGTGAGGAATAAGAGGCACAACTACCGCAAATCCATGGTCTTCACTCAGACGTCACACTAAGAAACACCAATTTTAACGATCAGAATGAGAGATTTCTTCCATTGATTTATATGAATTTAACTTGTCTTCTTCTGAAATTCCAAAACATCGATCATTCCAAAGAACGATATAAAAATTGGTAGCGTAAGGAAGATGATGATAATAATAAATATCATTTTCAAATTGGACAAGAATCCAACCACCTTCGTCGGTAAATTTCATTTTTAATTAAGATGATCACTCGTCCACTTCGCAAGCATATGAGTACTGCTGATCACTACTGTTCATAAATGGAAAAGATAACGGTGCACTTTGTCTTGTACCGCGGATTTTCAAGTTTGTGGCAGCACCTGGCGCTACGAAGTGATAAACTCTCCAATCAGTACTAGCAGTCGCGACTGCAGATATGCATTTTTGTTAAAGTTTGGTAAATTTACACTGATACAGCTGTCATACAGAGTATTTCAAAATTTTAATTACTTTCTTCTTTTGGTGCGTAGATATAGGAAGTTTATTAACAGTAAATAATAAGAGCAAATGTTTACCTATCTATTATTTGATGAATTAATCGAGATATTACAATGAAAATCTTTAAGCATTCATGCGCTCCCCATGTTTTAAAATAATGGCATGTTTCTGCACTGAGCTCGATTCTTGTAATTTTAAAAATGACCTTTATTATTATTATTATTATTATTATTATTATTATTATTA
The DNA here is from genome assembly GCA_011170035.1 of Teleogryllus occipitalis. Lineage (NCBI taxonomy): Eukaryota > Metazoa > Arthropoda > Insecta > Orthoptera > Gryllidae > Teleogryllus > Teleogryllus occipitalis. The sequence continues at coordinate 39,291 of BLKR01015893.1, forward strand.
TTATTATTATTATTATTATTATCGTCCTTCCATTACAATTCTTTTATTTCGTTCTTTTCGATAATCGTTTGTTTGAAATTTCAGAAGAAGAAAAGTTCAATTCAGATGAACAAATGGGAAAAAGTCTCTTGTTCTGATTGATATTATTAATGTTTGTTCGTATGTTCTTCGTGTCAAGACCATGAATTGCTGTAGTTACGCCTTCATCCTCTACGACCATCCCTCACACACTCCTCTCTCCATGATACAGTTTCGACGCCGCGAAGGCCACCTTTACCAACTGCGACTGTTGCAAGGGCTGCTAGAGAAAATGCCCGATTGCTTGAAAATAACATGCGAGAAAATATAATTTGATACTCAAATTATTATCAAAATACTAACATATGATACATCATTTTATTCCTTTTTTCTTGATCTATCCATTGCCAATGAGAAAAATATATAGTGCCATTTAAGAAATCAAAGATGATTAAATTTCTCAAAAACTAAAAGTACTATAGGGAATTTCTCTACATGTTACTTGCCCCATGATTCCACATTCTTCAGCGAAAACTGCATTTCGATATCCTCAACCATTTATAAGTTGGGGGGGTAGCCCATAGTTGGTGGGACATCCGGTATGTATTACTCCTGATGTTCCTATTTTTTTGGTGTAAAAATCAGGACCACATAGCTTAAAAACAGCCCTAATCCGTGTAACTTCCAATTAATACCCTACCTATTCCTACAGAAGTAGAAATCACAGAATCAACTAATTAGATTTTTGATAATTCTAATAATGTTTCTCCCAAAGCATTTGAACGTACGCTTCCCGAAAGCGGAGGTGAACGAAAGTTCTAGCTTTAACCGTGCCCTTGATAGCTCCCCCTTTCTACCCACCACCATGCCTCTTAAGCCGGCCGCGATCAACCAAGTTGCCTCAAAAGAAACTTCAATGGACGTTGACCTTTCCTGAAGTTCCGTCCGATTAAAGAGACCGTTGTCTACTGTAAGCTCGAATACAGAACTGATTGGCAACCTATCAGATTGCGAGAGTGATCTTCCGGACAGTAACTTGGAAACCTCTGACATGGATGATAAAACTATTGGAAATAAAGAAAACTAGAGGTGCTAAAGAATGGCACAGACTTTCACGTAATTAATTTTTCTAATTTCCATGGTGTGGACTGGCTTTACGGTCTTGCCTCATCTTCTTTCCAGCTGCCATCTATCGCCGCTCAAAATACATTCTTTTCACATTTTCTCAACTTTTCGGTTTCAAAGAGTAGACCCGAAATATTATTTTAAGAACTTTAGAGAAGGCTAAAACCTTGTTCTAAATAACAAATTTCATTGAAAAATTTGGAGCCATTTTTAAGAAAATTGACCGGGAGCGGTAGCTCAGTGCATCAACTGATGTCACTGCAGCACCTCTGGCCGGGAGGTCAGAGGTTCGAGTCATGACGGCGGCAGGATTTTCGACACTAGCTTTTCAGCTAGGTCGAATTCAGTCGCTGTCTGGAGGAGAATTCTAGAGGCCGGCTGCTCTGATCGGTAGTATTCCGTGGTTTCTCCGATCATCCCCAGGCGAATGCCGGAGCAGTACCCCAACAAACGGGCCACGGACCGCGCGCGATCTGTCCTTCCTCTTCCTTGTCCTATCCTCTCCCTTTACACTCACACTTACACTAACATGCACTACACTACCACATATTTCGGGAGACCGGTCGAGAGCTTAGGGCTTGTCCCGGCTGGGGCGGTGCCCCTCTGGTGGGAGAGTCCTGGTTAGGGGGAAACCCCACTAGCCGACGGTAAGTCGGCGCCGGATCTCGCCATCCAGCGGGGGATCACCGCCATCTCCCGAGGAAAAGCATGCACTACACTTACGGGACTAATGATCAAAACCGTTGACGCGCCAGGAAACACGAAAAAAACAATCAATAAAATTGCGTAAGCGTTACTGTAAATGTGAAATTTGAAGCTCTTTTTCACAGGAATCTATTGAGTTTTCAAAAACTTCATTTAATGTAATTTGAAGAACTTCCAATCACAAATTCAATAATATATATATATATATATATATATATATATATATATATATATATATATATATAATTCATTGAAATATGCATATTAACGGCGTGAGAGATATTGAAAAAATTACTTTTGTGTAATTAAAAAAAACGAACAAAAGAATACCCCAAAATGAACTTTACGTGATATTAAACAGTGGTATTACCACTATTCGTTGGAAAAGTTTGAAGAAAAGATTCGGAGACATTTTTGAGAAAACGGCAATCGAGCGTTTTTGAAAATGTGGAATTTTGAGCTCATTTTAACAAAAAAAACTGTTGAGTTTTCGAGAAACTTTACTTGACAACATTTAAAGCACATGTACTCATAAATACAATAACGTGATGAAATCGCCTTTAATGTAGATATTACCGACGTGAGAGACAAGTCACAAAAAAATAAGTTGTCATTTTAGAAAAAACAAAATTATACACCAAAATAAACTTAGCGTCATATTACACAGTACAATAAGCACTATCCATTGGGAAAAAATGGAAGATAAAATTTGGAGCCATATTTGAGAAAATGGCATTTGAGCATATCTGAAAATGCGGGATTTTGAGCTCATTTTCACAGAAAACTTGTGTTTTTGAAAAACTTTGAGATAATTTAAAGCACATGTACTCATAAATATAATACTGTGAAGAAATCGACTCTAAAGTAAGTATTACCGACGTGAGAGGCAAGTCAAAAGAATTAAATTTTTGTAATTAAAAAGAATCAAAAAAAGAATAAGCAATATGGCGTTTATGTGCCGAAAGAGTGGACCGCGCGCGCGGCAGCCTCGCCGGCGAAACCGCCCAGGCCTTGCTTTTTATATGTACTAACTTATGTATATTACGCACTACCTCTCCCCACCGAAAGGTTTGCCTTATAATCACCTAATCATCCCTCATCTCCTTCACCGTTTTCCTGTCACCGGATCGGCGTGAAGTGTCGGTTTAAACGTCTTCCTTAGGTTGTACCGTGTTCTAGATTTCAGCCAAAATAATTCCAACATTTCCATTGCCAATGCCGCCGTTGAAATTTATACTAAACAAGAATATTTCTTACATAATGTTCTTCAAACTCAACTAGAAACAACTGCAATTACAATTAAAATTAATTTCATTGTTATTATTTGTAACTTATATTTACTTAATAGCCAAAACATAAACAACACTGAACTTGAGAACACCATTTTTAACCTTGAGAACACCATTAACCAACTCCACACCACCTTGAGAACACCATTAACCAACTCCCTAAACCATTTACCATCCTGGGAGATTTTAAGAGCCACAACGTATTGTGGGGATCTTCCAGGTAAGATCGAAGAGACGGAATCACTGAAGAATGGACGGATGATCTTATGATATTATTCTTCATAATAGGGCAATGATACCCATTTTTATTACTTTCTCATACATGTACGTATATACGGAGTAATATACATAGTATAGAGAAAGTTATGTAATGCTGCGCGAAAAAATTCCCTGGATTTTCCGCGGAAAAAAATTCATTGCCGGGCTGTGGTAACGAAAAAGTGCATAAAACCAGTTGCTAAAGTAAGAGAAAAAAATTCTCTAACAGGTAGTGTAGTCAGAAACCCTGTTTCTTGAGTCCCTGATGCCAACAAACTAATTAGAAGCAAAACCTCCGTCCGTCCGTCAGTCCGCCCGTCCGTCCGTCCGTCCGTCCGTCCGCCTGCCTGCCTGTCCGTCTGCCCGTCAATCCATCCGTCCGCACGTCCAAATTGAAGAATCTCTTGTCCATCTGACTTTAGTTGTAGCTTTGAAATTTGGAAAACCATTAAAATTTGGAGATACTTTACATGAAGCTCCCCAGACATTTTCAAAATTTTCTTAAAAAATAGCTCCAAATTTTTTCTTTAAATTTCTTGTAAGAACATAGTAACACACACTTATAAACGTGGCAAAGGTCCAATTTTCACGGTTAACTCTGAATTTTCGATAGTTGCGATGGTTTGCATTTTTTCGGCGTCTTCCTACAACCACAATATTGAAGAGAGATTTTTCCTTAAAATGAAATTTGTAGTGCATAAATAGTACTTTCAATAAGGTCATGTAGATTTTTCTTGAAATTTTAGTAGTTTTCGTGCAATAGTGCGTGCAATATTTGCAATTTTAGAAAATTACTAAAATAAATTTTCACAAACACGTATTCAAATTTTTCCTTTAAATTTTTGGTAGGGTTAGTGCCAAATGAACTCTAAACCATATTGCCCCATTCCTTTCTTTCCAAAAATTTCAAAAATTTTTTTTTACTTATCGCTTTCGTCGGAAATATTTAGATTAATGGCAACTTCTGAACATTATTATATTTATGTGTCCAAGTGCTTTAAAAAATAAATTAAAAACTTAATAGAATCCTTTAAAAAACTTCAAATTACGCTTTTACAGTGACGATTTATTGCCATTTTAATTAAAACAGTTTCAATGAAACTTTTCGGAAATTCTTCAATAAAAATTTTAATATAGGACTAGCTTTTACTCTATCATATTCATGAAATAATAATTCATTGTATTACTAGGAAAGCAAACAGGTAAGATAATGTCAAAAAATTTACTTTGGGCGAAGATAGATGGCAGATGGCCAGAGTGGACCTTAAGGCCAATCCCACACAAAGGAAATAAGTAAACGTTCCTATGAGAAAGCGCGTGCTATTCTGTAGCACCTCAAGTTATTTTATCGTATACATACGTATTTACGGGAATAACATAATAGTATAGAGAAATTCATCTAATGACGTGGAAAATCGATTTCAAGATTTCGAAAAAAATACACATTTTGGGGTCCCTTAATACCAAAAAAGGGGTTTTATTTCAAACGTACATCTGTCCGCTTGCCTATCCATCTGTCTGACCGTCCGTTTGACCGCCCATCTGCCTGCCTGTCCGTCCGTCCGTCTGGCGTCCATCCGTTCGTCTGGCGTCCGTCCGTCTGTCTGACGTCCGACCGTCTGGCGTCCGTCCATCCGTCTGGCGCCCGTCCGTCCGTCTGGCGCCCGTCTGTCCCTCGTTCGTCTGTGCCTGTCTGTACCTGTCCGTCAGTGTCTGTCCGCCTGTAGCTGTCCGTCTGTGCTTGTCCGCCTGTGTCTGTCCGACTGTGTCTGTCCGACTATGTCTGTCCGAATGTGTCTGTCCGTCTGTGTCTGTCCGTCTGTGTCTGTCCGTCTGTGTCTGTCCGTCTGTGTCTGTCCGTCTGTGTCTGTCCGTCTGTGTCTGTCCGTCTGTGTCTGTCCGTCTGTGTCTGTCCGTCTGTGTCTGTCCGTCTGTGTCTGTCCGTCTGTGTCTGTCCGTCTGTGTCTGTCCGTCTGTGTCTGTCCGTCTGTGTCTGTCCGTCTGTGTCTGTCCGTCTGTGTCTGTCCGTCTGTGTCTGTCCGTCTGTGTCTGTCCGTCTGTGTCTGTCCGTCTGTGTGTGTCCGTCTGTGTCTGTCCGTCTGTGTCTGTCCGTCTGTGTCTGTCCGTCTGTGTCTGTCCGTCTGTGTCTGTCCGTCTGTGTCTGTCCGTCTGTGTCTTTCCGTCTGTGTCTTTCCGTCTGCGTCTTTCCGTCTGCGTCTTTCCGTCTGCGTCTTTCCGTCTGCGTCTTTCCGTCTGCGTCTTTCCGTCTGCGTCTTTCCGTCTGCGTCTTCCGTCTGCGTCTTTCCGTCTGCGTCTTTCCGTCTGCGTCTTTCCGTCTGCGTCTTTCCGTCTGCGTCTTTCCGTCTGCGTCTTTCCGTCTGCGTCTTGCCGTCTGCGTCTTTCCGTCTGCGTCTTTCCGTCTGCGTCTTTCCGTCTGCGTCTTTCCGTCTGCGTCTTTCCGTCTGCGTCTTTCCGTCTGCGTCTTTCCGTCTGCGTCTTTCCGTCTGCGTCTTTCCGTCTGCGTCTTTCCGTCTGCGTCTTTCGTCTGCGTCTTTCCGTCTCGTCTTTCCGTCTGCGTCTTTCCGTCTGCGTCTTTCCGTCTGCGTCTTTCCGTCTGCGTCTTTCCGTCTGCGTCTTTCCGTCTGCGTCTTTCCGTCTGCGTCTTTCCGTCTGCGTCTTTCCGTCTGCGTCTTTCCGTCTGCGTCTTTCCGTCTGCGTCTTTCCGTCTGCGTCTTTCCGTCTGCGTCTTTCCGTCTGCGTCTTTCCCGTCTGCGTCTTTCCGTCTGCGTCCGTCTGTGTCTGTCCGTCTGTGTCTGTCCGTCTGTGTCTGTCCGTCTGTGTCTGTCCGTCTGTGTCTGTCCGTCTGTGTCTTTCCGTCTGTGTCTTTCCGTCTGCGTCTTTCCGTCTGCGTCTTTCCGTCTGCGTCTTTCCGTCTGCGTCTTTCCGTCTGCGTCTTTCCGTCTGCGTCTTTCCGTCTGCGTCTTTCCGTCTGCGTCTGTCCGTCTGCGTCTTTCCGTCTGCGTCTTTCCGTCTGCGTCTTTCCGTCTGCGTCTTTCCGTCTGCGTCTTTCCGTCTGCGTCTTTCCGTCTGCGTCTTTCCGTCTGCGTCTTTCCGTCTGCGTCTTTCCGTCTGCGTCTTTCCGTCTGCGTCTTTCCGTCTGCGTCTTTCCGTCTGCG
>BLKR01015894.1:0-45812 GCA_011170035.1 Teleogryllus occipitalis
AATAAATGAATAAATAAATAAATAAATAAATAAATAAATAAATAAATAAATAAATAAATAAATAAATAAATAAATAAATAAATAAATAAATAAATAAATAAATAAATATTTACCACATATTTTCTGCTACTCCTCGTCACCGTGTCGTACTTCATTTATCCTAGCAGCTGTCTTCTTCATCCCACTACAGTCGGAACATGTTTCGATGCTGTTCTTCCTTTAGACTTTATCAACCCATTTCGAATAAACGGCCAATTCGCCAATCGTCCAAATTTGGATGTTAGCCGTAACAGATATAATAATGAAACACAGTAGCTTTCGCACTACGAGACCTTAGCGAGGCTCATTACCCTACACTGTAATAGCTTGCTACTGACAGCTTATTTAATTTGATTTGATGACAAGGGACCCAAAATTTGAGTGTATTTTCGTCAGAAACTTAATCTCTTTCTGACTTCATTAGCAGAGCGATACTTTTCCGAACGTTTCCAGATTTTCCTGGTCTGTCAGGCTCCGATAGCGTCTCGCTCTGTCTTCTGTAATAGCCACTGGGACTCCGCCAAAGCTGGCGCTAGCGTCCTCTCCGCGGGTTGCGCCCAGAGGGTGGGAAAGAGGAAGCTATCGAAGGAAAGAGGAGGTCGCGTGGTGATTAGAGACCGCACACAACACATACACTGTTGGAATTGCAACAGCTCATACTTTCTCGCATTATTTTTAAATTTACAATTTTAGAAAATCCAGAGAGTTCGAAGAAACGTCTGTTGTTCTACCAATGGACAAATCTGAAAAAAACAAATTGGAGCTTTTTTCGAGAAAATGTTTTTAAAAATTGCAGAAATTTTAAGTACAAATTACGGAAAAAATACTCGTTTAAAAAAAATTACATGACCTTTTTAAAGAGCTGACATTTTGGAACAGATTTCGTTTTGTTTTCGGCGCATGATTACAATACCATCTCTTCTTACGAAGTAAGTAGGAGAAGGTAAAAATCTACCATTTTGGCATTGGTACTTTTCAGTAGGATTAACATATTCCTTTATCTCAGTTTAGGTAGGTTTAGGTTTAGTCTTTTCTAACTATAGTTGCCATGAGGCTATAATAGGCTACAATCGAGGAAGAACTACGTTATATACAAAGGAGAGGTAAATTATTTGGCTACTGTTGGCCATAAAACTGCAGATTATACCCATGCGCTCAATTCGTCAGTTTGTTTCTTAGAAGTTGTCTCACTTGCAACTGACGTCAACACATCCTCTAGCAATGCCATTTTCCGACACGACTTTTATTTGTTTCGTGATCTTTCACACTGGTCCCTTATTACAGTAATTTCTCTACAACATGAATCCATTTTGAGAATGCAAACCTCTTCTCCCTAACCTTTATGGTTTGCCCCACGGACTATCCTGTACCAGAAAGGTTGGCAGCGCGCACAAGTTCTGGCGGTGGCGTAGTCGGAGCGTCATGTTCAGGGGGTGGGGGAGGGGGCGCTGCTGCGGGGCGCTGGTGAGGGCTCGCGTAGCGCACCTCTCCCCGCGCTTCCCCTAGAGCGCGCGCGCCGCGCGTGCTCGTACCCGCCTTTCGCTGGGAGTAGAAATCTGCAAAACCAAAGGAGAGCGCGGGTGGCGGAGGCGCCGGAGGGAGAGGGCGAACGCGAAGGCGGTGGAGGGAGGTGGCAGAGGCGGCAGCAGTGGTGGAAGCCGATGCAGAGAGTTGGCGGAGGTGTTGGTGAGGGAAGGCGGTGGAGGTGCAGGGAGGGAGTTGAGGCTGAGGCGATGGGTGAAGCAGTGGCGACGCAAGGGTGAACACAAAAGCGGGAGCTGAGAGCGGGGAGCGGGGAGCGGGGGAGCGGGGGAGCGGGGGAGCGTGGGGGAGCGGGGGGAGCGGGGGGAGCGGGGAGCGGGGGCTGGGGAGCGGGGGGGGAGCTGGGGAGCGGGGGAGCGGGGAGCGGGGGGAGTGGGGAGCGGGGAGCGGGGAGAGCGGGGGAGTGGGGGAGCGGGGGGAGCGGGGGGAACGGGGGAGCGGAGGGCGCGAGTGGGGGTGGGGACGGTAGCGTTGGGCGGGAAAGGGGGTGAGAGCGGGGAACAGGAGCGGGGGGAAGCGGGGACAGGGGCGGCAGAGGGTCTGGGGGCGTGGGTTAGGCGGAGCGGGAGCGTGGCGGGAGTTGGGGGGGTCGGGTGCGGGGACCGGGAGCAGGGATAGGGGCGGGAGAGGGGCGGCAGCGGGAGCGAGGACGACAGCCGGGGATCGGAAACGGGGTGTGGCGGGAGCTGGGTCCGGAGCGGCAACGGGGGCGGGAGCGGAGGTGGCGATGAGGTGACAGTTGTGGAAGTGCAGAGGGTGAGTGGGCGGTCACAGAGAACAGGCGCAGTGGGCGGTGAAGAAACGGGAGGGGAGAGATGCGAGCGCCGGAAGGCTAGAGCGAGGGCGAACGAGGGCGGGCGGGAGCCGACAAGTGCTCGCTGTCTAGCACTTAGGGGCTGAAACAACGTCCTCGTTTGCTTCCAAAGGAAACGTCGTGCTGAGCTCAAAAATGAACCACAAGATAGGAAACTCTTTGTGATTTTTACTTTCTCGCATACGTAGGTAGTGAAAGTTATGCAATTGTGGAGACAATCGATCTGGACGTTTTGTTGGAAATATAGGTTTCGCAAATCCCTGATACCGTATACATTTTTTATTATCAAAAACGTCTGTTTGTGAACAACACTTGCTTCTAAATCGTTCGCAGGATGATTCCCAGTTTGAATCTTTCCTATTGATCTAGCTGAACAAGCGCTCGTGCAAATTTTACACGTTTCCTTTAAGTTTTGGCAGACGCACAGACAGACGTCAAAAAAAGATTTTTCGGTAACAGCGGCCTCTGAAACGTGTTTTTCTATCAAAATTTCGTCACCGATATTTTTGCAACTGCATTTAACTTTCTTCTCTATCCTACATACCTCTATCCCTATACTCTGTATGATATACGAGAAGGTACAAATTAATGAAATAAGGAACGGGAGCATATTTCAATATTTCGTGAAAACCAAATTATTGCGACGGTTTAGAGCAGAAAAGACATGATATCGTAAGTGAAATATTTCATGTCAGAAAGAAATTAAAATTGGAAACAAAAAAAAAAAAAATTTCATGCGAGACGAGAATTGTCAAAAAGAGGGTATTTAGGAATGAATAGAATAAAAGTTTCTTGCAGAAAGAGACTGAAAACTACTTCAAGAAAACATGAAAGATGAGATTTAAGGAATCAATATGTAGTTTGAAAATGTTAGGTTTTACATTTCTTTTCAAGCACGAAAAGAAGTAACTAATGGTAAGTTTCAGATGACTCAAACCCTACAGGAAATTTTCAGCACCGTCCAAATCTATTGCATATAAGTTCGGGCCACTACAACATTCGTCTTATTTTTATTTATTTGACGTATAAAGGTTAAAAACTGTAAGATGTATGGGGAAAAGTACGAAGTGCAAATATGTTCTTGAGCTAAGTAATTCCTAGCCCCGCTATTTTCCTATTGATTTGATTTGCTTTCGTCTAAAAATAACAACGAGCAGAAAAACTATATGAAACGAATGGGGGAGAAGAATAAATTTATATAGGTTTTCTTGACTCCAGAATTTCTTCCTCCACCCCTTTACTGTTCGTGGTTGAGTGATGAATAAAAGTATCGACAAAACGTGGTTATCAACATTTGAAAATTACAGATGTTCGCTTCCGAGTTATAGAAAACGTATTTGTGTCTCTAAAGGATTTACAGATTTGATTTGATGTATTAGTAACAAAATGGCAACCCACTCCCCTGTTTCTACTCCAACAACAACTAACAAAAGGAGATCTCAAGAAAATGTGAGCATAGTAAAGCTACATTTATGACCAGATGCAAAACAAGGGGCCATCTCAGAATTTGCTCAATGGATCAGAAAAACTGGACAAAAAACCTGGTCGGGATGGGGGTCATTGTCCCAGAAGTACATTATTGCAAATATAAGAAACATTTTAATAGCTGTCATGAACCGAGACACGATCAGTTTAGATTCCTAGAAAAAAACTTATAACATATTGGAAGTTCAATTCTTGAAATAAGCTATTTTTTGAAACGTTAATATCAAAGTCATGATATTATACTACTGTAAGAAAATTCATGTCATAACTGAAACAAAATACTGTTTATAGTTCATATGTAGATAATTAATTTGAATAACTTGAAACAAAAATATGTTTTTAAAATGTTATAAAAGGGTTCGTAATTTGCTCCGACAAAGATGTAAGAAACAACAAAATATTTTGTTCAAGTTAGGTTTATAATTGAGATAAAGTTTCTTAAGTCGTTACAAAATGTAGGTATTCCACCAAATCACTATTTAACGACTCATTCAGTAGAAACGAGAAAAAGGACACTATTAGGGCAGCAGATGAACAAGAATTAACAACAAACAATGGAAACTTCCACAAAAGAAGAAGTTCCCTAAAACGGAATTGTTAATACCTATTTCACAGAATCTTCGAAGAAAGTAATTTTCAACAATTCAAATAAGGAATCCATGGTGACATTTTAATTTAAAATGTCAACTTTATACGGTAAACCCTCATTAAAACGAATTCCAAGGGATTGAACTAATCGGAGTTCGTGTTATGAAAATTCGTGTTATCCGAGTATTATAAATTTACGTATTACCGTCCGTATTGGCGGCACCAAAGTTTTGTTCGTGTTACGGCTAAATTCGTGTTGAGTTTGTACTAACGAGTGTTAACTGTATTTAAAAAAACGTTTCAATAAATACGTAATATTTAATAAAAATTGTTTTATAAATTTCTCTACTTCTCTTCTTGTTCTCCTCTCCCTCTCTTTAACCTCCTCTACTTTCTCATCTGCATTCACTTTTAATGAAATAAGTAATGAGTACTGACGTGTCTATGTACCTCTCAAAAAGCTCAGTTGAAGGTTGATAACCAACCAACCTTAACTATGCGTTATAAAGATGGAGTGAGAAATGATGAGTGATAATTGTGAATCAATAATGATAAAACAGCGGGTATTGAAAATATGATTCAATTTCTCTTCGTCACAGAACTATAAAAAAACTCTATGTAATGTATAGGGGAGAAAGATATGTTGAATAAAAGTTTGTACAAATTGCGAATAAACCTTCCTCGTTCGCTTGATTGCTTCTTATTTTGATCAATCACGAATTCCATGCGAAGTGAACAGAACCGAATGCCTGAAAAGGCAAGTGTTGCCTAATTCGATTGACTTCCATATTTCTACAACGTGATTACTTGCCTTTATGCTCGTTTTTTCATGATAGTCGTGTTTAACTCAACCTCAGACAAAAATTCCTATTCTTAAAACACTTTGTCATGCGGAATATTCGATTGGTAATATGATTGTCATAGAATGTCAATTTCTCAAAAATTGCAAATTATTAACTCATTCATTTCACTGTAATTCAATTATGGTTTACTTTTCGATAATCCACATATTCTGCACATGTGCTAGTGAACCGCCTACTGAAACAGGAGGATTTCACGTTATACGTAGGACATCTTTAAAATACTACACAGACTTGACAATGTTAATTAAGGCAGTATAAATTACAAATCATTCTAGGAAAGCAAACAAATAATTTACCATCAAGGGCATAATTCTTAACTTTAAATTTCACCTAAAATAACTTTATTATGAATCGAACATATTTACTTCATTTCTTCTAGAACGTGGTATAGTGATATTCGGGAAATAATTCACTACTGCGCAGGCAAAAGAGATTCTTTTTACTTTTTTGCTTGTACTTCGTCCGAAGCGAAAATATTGTAATATGTTCGCCGGAAAATGGCGAATTTTCGTCAGAAAAACTCCTTTACCGGGCCCTGGTAAGCTAAAAGTGGATAAAACTTGCTCCTATATAGGTATACAAGAGAGGTAGTAAATTAGCCCCTCTATCACATTGAGTAGTCAGAATCTTTTTTTTTTTGCCACCGAAAAATCGATACAAAGCAAAACGTCTGTCTATCCGTCCGTCCGTCTGTGATCAAAGCTGACGCCAAAACAATTCAGTCTATTTCCTCCAAAATGATATTCCTCGATCGTTTTAACGGAACTCGACGCCTATGAGTTAAAAACAGGTACTTTGTTTTTGAGATATCCTTGAAGCCTCCATAACATTTTACAAATTTTCTCAAAATATCTCATAATTTTTACATTAAACTTTGTTCTCGAATAGGGTAAAAGAGTGCATAGGTTTTATTGTCGTCGAAATTTTTGATTTTTCGAAACTTACAAAAGTTAATTTTTTTCGGCGTCTTCCAACAACTGCAATATTGATGATAGGCATGTTTTTCATTAATGAAATCTGCTTTTTAAAGGTAGCTCTTGAAGTACGGCCATATACATATTTTTTCAAAAATATAAATACTTTTTCCGTAATTTTGCGTGAATGTTAGGACATTTTAAAACAATTATTTTCTCAAAAACGGCTCTAATTTTTTCCTTAAATTTTCCTCTTGTAGTATGTAGCAAAGGGCAGTAAAAAGTGGTGTTACTCCTGTTTCCGTCGAACTCTATATTTTCGAAAATTGAAAAATGTTTAAATTGCAAATCCGCAAATTTGAAGAGTATTTAATCTCAGATGAATTTTTTCTAAAAAATATTAGCTCTTTATAAACGATCATGTAATTTTTTTTTAAAAAAAGGTTCCGCGCAGTTTCTATTTAAAGTTAATGCAAATTATAAAAAAAAACATTTTTTCGAAAACAGCTCCAAAATTTTCCACGAACGAACATGGGATGTACAAAGAGTAGCGCAGCTCTCATTGTCTTTGAACTCTCTGAATTTTCGAAAATTGCGAGAGTTATAAATCATGCGAGAAAGTATGTGCAGTTGTAACATCACTAGTTTTACTTAAGGTGGCTCCTTGCATTCGACTTTCAGTGAATACCGAGGGACCGCTCGCCGAATCCCAAGTAATGGGAATGGGTTGTATGCTATTTGCCGAGCGCCGAACATTGAGTGCTCGCCCAGTGTTTTTGTCTTTTGGAAACGCCCCCAAAGGAAGCAAACATTCGCCGAGCACGTCGGCTACTAGGGACAGGGTGAGCAGTCGCTCGCTATTCGTCTAATGCCGAATGTATGGAGCCACCTTTCCGTTTGGACTACACCATAAGAAATTTGAATTATGTGTTCTTTGGAAGCATTTTCTATAAATTGTTGGTATCACAACGTATTCTCATAAACATGCGTTTTATTATGCTAGTCCTATTTCAGAAACAGTCAATCAAATGAAAGTATAAATCAAAATGTGTGAAATAAATAAGAGAGCTACCAAAACATCAAGAAATTCAGTTGATGTAAGAATCGTAAATTACCATACTCTGGACGAAAGAGCATATACAACATGCGTGAGATAAAATGTTGAGTAGAAACTCCTACAAATCCGACCATGCAACCAATGAGTCAGTAATTGCTGCTACCGTACTATATCCTGACCTTGATGGAACATCACAGTGACTCGACATTTCAGCTGGTGCCGAAACCTTGCCCCGCCCCAAAAGGTTGCACAACAATCGTACGTTCTAAACCTCTTTAGACAGAGGTCATAGCTCTTAGGTGACTCATGCAATATTTGATGCATGCAACTTTTCCACTCTACACTTCGGCAATCTATTTCAGAATAAGGTCTCCTTCACTTAACATTTATTATCATGGAAGGTAAGTTCCGACCACAAATGAAAATTTGTCTTGCCAGAAAAGAATTTTGCAAGTGTCTCAACCTCTCTCTGTATATTAATACTAGCAGAAACCAGAAGACGTCCTGCTCTCTCTTTCTCTCTTTCTCTCTTTCTCTCTTTCTCTCTCTCTCTCTCTCTCTCTCTCTCTCTCTCTCTCTCGTCTCCCCGCGTCACATGGCAACGCCCAGCAACGATGAAGCCCATGTGGCTTGAGATTTGCATTTAACTGAAGCGCCATATTACGCAGCAGCGCCATCTAGTGAAGTTACATCAAAATGAACAAGACTGATTGAGAGTTTTTTAATATATAATTTTTTAAAAATAGGAGAAGTTAACATCAAAATGGTTATCAAAATATCAGAATTACGATAATATTATAAATTAACGTTAAAAAAATTTACGAAGTGCGGAATGCTCGCACGGACCATTTAAAAAATACATTACACTTCATAACTAAAACGGGGAAACAACATCGCGGCAAAGTCAGTTGTAAAACTTGATAAGCTGTAACTTCAAAATAAAATGTGGTTCCCAGAAAGTAGGAAGACGGTCCCTGGGTCATTTGCTTAAGAATGCTCATTGTATAAAGGTAAATATATACATTTAATTCTATCAAGAGCTTGCAGTGTCCATTTTCCTGACCTATATGTTGGGTCGAATGAAAGTAATGTCGAACTTCTACGTAGCGCATTTAATTTGATCATATTCATTTCATCAAACATTCCACATGATTCAGTCTTTCTTTACTTTATTCCTATAAATTTTGTCAACAGGTATCCATGAGAGATTCAGAATATCCTCAAAAAACTACAAGTCCCATCACTGACGCTAAACCACGTCCTCTAAAAGAAGAAAGTCATAGAGAAGTTAGTGGGTTAAATAACAGTTTAATACACCTACTTCCCTGGAGAGTATTCCAATGGAAAGGAGAAAGGTCACAAAGGAGACGAGGAGAATGTTATCCACTTTTTCATCAATAAAATACGTCTCCTTTTTTATAACTTTTACGAATGGTCTTCATTTAAACCAAATTTGCCATGCCAGTCATAATGCCATAGTGTAGCTCCGACTTTCACCATCCGCGATTAATAGAGAACATAAAATATTCACTGCAACAGTGAGCGTACAACACACATTATTGGCAATAATAAGTAAGGTGTGTCACAGACATACACAAGTTTTAATTTCACATAAATAGGAAGAGAATAGAGTTTATTTTTGCTACAGAATCCCATCAAGAGCAGTGCCTCATTTCCTCGAGAGCATCATTAGGCCATATTTTTACAAAAACATTACAACACAAACACAGTTAAGGCTTATTCATCACAATTAATTTCCCTGGTAATTAACATATAGAAGTGGTTCCAATGCATATATTCTTGATAGTATTTATTCTAAATATCTTTGAAATCCACACAACTTGCAGTAATTTATCTACTTACTGTATGTTCTGTGAGCAATTATAAAATATTGAGTACGCAAGTGTAAAGCCATGCTTTGTCAAATGTTGAAAACCAATTACAAACCCAACTTCATGAGTGAGTTGTCAGTTCCGTTGCCACAAATAGCTGCCTGAGGCAGCAGCTACTTATACAAAGACACCAGCAGAGCTATACATCAGCTGTGCTACATTTAATGATATGAATGAGTCCAACAAGCCCTTGGACTGTCGAATAATGGCAATGTTCACGTGAGCACCTTACGACGAAATCGTTCTCGGTTTCTCACTGAGAGTCCGAAATTCAAATATGATAAAAATCTCATTTTTTCTCGAACGACTTGTTCCTCCCCTCGGGTGATCCAACAAATCAAGCAGTTTGCTTCAGTTGAGAGGATCGTCTGAGGGTGCTCGGGGCAAAGGATGGGAAAGAACGTCGAATTCGAGACTTATTCACAACTACCCAGCGTTGATGAAGTGTTTACCTATCACAATTATCTATTAGGCAGGATAATAATGAATTATATCTATAACGTATAGAGAAGTCTAAGAAGGTACCATTTTGACAGGTCGGAAAACAAAAGAAAATCTTGCCGGATGACGGCATCGCAAGAGAATGTGTCGAAGACAACTACAAACAATCCAACTGCAAACGAAAGCATTAACAAATTGAGTACGTGAACGAAACTTGTAGTAATGGTGCCAGCTGTAGCCAAGAAGTAGCTGTCAAAGCGGTCCCTTCTTACAGTAATCTCCATATACTAAGGAAGTAATTTTATTGAAGTTTCTGCCTTCTCTGCCTCACTTCGCCTCCCTCTCGCTAGGCTCCATCCTGCTCAGTCGGAATCCCCGCCACGCTCCGCCCGTACTCCTCCGCCAATCACGCAGTCTCGACCCGCCCTGCCCCTCCACTCCTGTGGTCCGCCAAACACTCACTGCCTCGCCCTGTCCGCTACCTCCCTGATCATGCCCTACCCGCCTCCCAATGGCACTGCAGCGCCGCAATCCGTCATTCATCAATGCATGATGGGTTAAAAACTACAACAAAAACAATCTACTTCACTCCTGCAGAGGGTGTCTTTTCAAAACTCCTTCCCTATCGGTCACATTCACTGCAATGGAAAGATTTTTTCTAAATATTACATTTCTAGATTCTATATTTTTGTCTCTGCATTGCTATGACAATCGGTTTCCTCGTTTCTATGTACTAAATATAAAACGTAAACGCAAAAGTTTGCTGTCATTTTATTTCATGGAACCTTTCATAATGGTGAACGTAAAAGTAAACGTAAGATACACACGTGAAAGTTGCGCAAACTCCGTGCTTTTACGTTTCACGCGATTTGACAATACCCAGAAGTTCATCAATATGAAAAGAAAGGTCAGCGTTTTCGATAAATAAATGCCAGTTCTGTTTGTAAAAGCATAAATTTAACTTCATCATATTTACTGAAAAAACGCGTCCATGATGCAAGGAATCGCTGTCATTTTACCACTATTATGTCCAATTCATTTAATCTCGTTTGACATAATATTGACACCAAGAACATTAATTCTATCGATAGAATATTGTATTAATAAGAAACAAACACGTTTTCCTTTATGGTCACCGTGAAACTTATTTTTTTGTGTAAAAATATATGTTTAGTTTCTCATGTTCTTATGTTAATGCAGTAAGGGAGTACCCGCAAATTCCATAAAAACGTAAAGGAAGACCGAATAACCGCGTCAGAGAGACGAGAACGAAAAAGAAGTGGAAGAGGTGGTCAAAAGACATAGTCTCTCTCGTCGTACATGAGACTGTGGCTTCCTATAGATCTTTCATCGAGAACTCGCTTGAAAAGGAAACCACTCGATATTCTTGTAGCTAGTAATACTTGCCGCACTGATAGAAACGTTCCTTCTTAAAAGCACTATAGTTCGGAGTTCCATCTTTCTAGATATCAACAGTTAGATCGTGTTACAATGTGCTTGTGGGACTTCGTTGAACTCACCAACATGGGTCTGCTCGCCCGAGACACATTGGACCTAACATCCGGTAGCGAATCTTGGTGATACGAGTACTGCGTTACAAATTCATCGTTCTCTAGACAGGTGATGTCTTTACTTTTTTCCGTGCTCACGAGAAAGAGAATCCTGTCGGTAACGGACCCTCTGCCCTCTCCCGCCATGACCTGTTTCCCTTCATTGGTCAGTAAGATTCACACATTATCCCCGGAGAGTTTTCAGTGACTGAAGTCTGATTTGATTGCTCGTTGGTCCGTCACTGAGAAATTCGCTGTAGTCACTGGCCACAACCTATGGACAACGCGTTTATTGTAGTTACAGTTTGATTAATTTATTTTACATTTTTATGTTCCATTCACTCAAACGAGTCTTTTAAATATAATTTTAAAATTTATTACGATCAATGCAAAATATTTATTTTTGGTTTTGAGCAAACTTCATTCTAGAAAATATTGTTTACAAAAAGTGTGAATTAAATAAACTCCTTTTAAACGGAACCGATTGTCCATAATCACATTCTGGTGTCACAGCAGTTTTCGACGCATTACATTTCAACCGAAGGTCTTTTCCACTAAGTCTGATTGGTATTTGTATGTGTGTGCTGTTGGCGTGCTAGTGAACCGCCACATTTTCCAAACGACCTCGACGTCACGCGGAAGGCCAACCTAGGCCAGCCTTTGAAAAAACGAAGTTACCCGTATTCGTTTCAGCACATTTGCGTTTTAAAGACAAGTAATGCCCATGCCCATGCCCATGCTCGACGTCACGCGAAAGATCGGTCCAGAGCAGCCTTCAAAAAAGCGAAGTTACCCGTATTCGTTTCAGCACATATGCATCGTGAAGAGAAGTACTGCCCACGCCCATGCTCGACGTCACGCGGAAGGCCGGTCCCGGTCAGCATTCGGAAAAACAAAGCTAGCCGTGTTTCTTTCAGTATATTTGCGTTTCGGAGACAAGTAATACTTACCCATGCCTTGAAAAATAGTATCGAACACATGCTCGACATCACGCGAAAAGCCGGTCCTCGCCAGTCTTCGAGAAAATGTCCGTATTCCTTTTAGCATATTTGCGTCTCAAAGAGAAATAATGTTCATGCCCAAGGTTGCCGTCACGCGGAAGGCCGGTCCAAACCAGCCTTTAGAAAAACAAAGCTATCAGTATACGTGTGCTACCAGTATTCCTTTCAGCATATTTGCGTCTCGTACTGCCCATGCTCATCACACGAAAGGACGGTCCAGACAAGCCTTCGGAAAAACAAAGCTACCTGTGTTCCTTTCAGTATATTTGCGTCTCGAAGACGAGTGATACCTATGCCCATGCTCGACATCACGCGAAAGGACGGTCCACGCCTGTCTTCGGCAAAACGAAGCTACCCGAATTCCTTTCAGCATATTTGCGTCTCGAAGACCGGTAATGCCCATGCCTTGAAGGCTCAGATCGTCAGAGCTGTTTTAGGGTATCGGCGTCGTGCGCAATTAAGCGGGAAGCACAAGACGAACTAAGGGGCAGACGAGATACGTGGTAATTGCGCACTAGAAAATTATAAATCAAACATAATTTAAATTGATAACACGTCTTTATTTTTCGTAAACTCTTTGGGTAGGCTCCGCCTTGCAGCCTAATAGGAATCTATATCACTGCCACCGGGAGCGGTAGCTCAGTGCATCCACTGATGTCACTGTAGCGCCTCTGACTGGGAGGTCCTAGGTTCGAGTCCTGACGAGGATTTTCGACACTAGCTTTTCAGATAGGTCGAATTCAGTCGCTGTCTGGAGGAGAATTGTAGCGGCCGGCTACTCTGATCGGTAGTTTTCCGTGGTTTCTCCGATCAACACCAGGCGAATGCTGGAGCAGTACCCTACCAAACGGGCCACGGACCGCGCGCGATCTTTTCTTCCTCTTCCTTGTCCTATCCTCTCCCTTTACACACACACACTTACACTAGCATGCACTACACTACCACGTATTCCGGGAGACCGGTCGGGAACTTAGAACTTGTCCCGGCTGGGGCGGTGTCCCATTGATGGGAGAGTCCTCGTTGGGGGAAGCCCCACTAGCCGACGGTAGGTCGGCGCCGGATCTCGCCATCCAGCGGGGGAAGATCACCGCCATCTCCCGGGGAAAATAATGCCCTACACTAACGGGACTAATGACCAAAGCAGCTGACGCGCCCGGAAACACGAAAAAATCAATCAATTAATATATCACTGCCCCCCAGGTATCTCCACCAATGGGGCACCGTCTCTGCGCACTGAAGCTCCATGCCATCATCTTGTCTCCCATCATATGGTAGTGCAATGAATGGGACAAGGGGGCAAGAGTGAGGTTAGAAATACCGTACGTGTTCCTTGACCCACTAGTAAGAAAACTGCTCCGGCATTCGCTTAATATTAATCGGTGAAACTCTGGAAAACTACAAATTAGGGCAGTCGGCCGTTAGGATTCTCCTCCTGACAGATACTTCATTCGACCTAATTATATGGCTAGAGCTGGCACTAGAAGCGGATCGGATGGAGATCTCATGAGGGCTGAACGTGTCGCAAAGTGTCATCAGATTGTGGCACATGTTTCAAACAACCGGCAACGTTCAACATCAATCCGTCATCTGTCACTGACGGCAGAAGCCTACCCCGCAACTGGCAACAGATTTCACAGTAGCATCAGAGTGACCGGTTTCGAGACAAACTGCACGCCGTCGGTGGCATACTGATGTTCTCTACGCCAGATAACCGCAGTTTGCGTCCCGCATATAACTTTGCACAGGCAGGCCCGATTAAAGTGGAGTCAGTCATCCTCATTGACCAATGGAAAAGTGGCATTACGTGCTCTTCTATGGTCAGTCGCAGAATGTCAGACACAGTTTGACAATCAGACACAGTTTGCAGAATGATTTTCGTCGCAAGCTGATATGCACATATCAGGGACACCGCTAGAATCCACGTAATATTGGGGAAAAGGTCAGCTTGAATTCATTTTTCTTTAAACTATGAGTAATTACTTGCCGTAGAGTTATGTCTTTCAATTTCTCTTTATCCTGCCATAATCTTCCACACATGTATACACGTGTGAGGAGTGGTATAGTTAAGGTCTGAGATAATAGCGCGAACTGTGCGTATGCTATTCTTTTGGACAGAAGTGTATTAAACATTTCGGAAATTTTGGCGAATGTGGTGCATTTCCTAAACTGAAACTGTAGACCGAAGTTCCAAGATTGGAGTGATGACTGGGAGAATTTTCGACACAGGCTAAATAGCTGGGTAGAACGTTACTAGTGTTGGCAGGACGTTTGCTTTGATCGGTCGTATCCGTGGTTCCCTTGGATCAATTTCAGACGGTGCTGGAGTAGTTCTTTAACCAATGGTTCAATCAGGTCCGGTCCATCCTTTTAGTCTCTTCCGTTATGCAAATGGCAGGGCGATGGGCGATCCCTTATCACCATACAGTCCACCCTTAGATCTAGAGGAGGAGACTGGTACAACCTTACAAAGACAGAGTGACAAATATTTTTGAAAAAAATTCATGAAGGGCCGCAGCAACAACATGCCATTTAATAATAAATTAAATATTGCTATTGTAATAAACAAAATAAAAATATTCAGTGTCCCAGGAGGAAACGTCACTACCTTGGGAGATATCTGCTATTTTAATCAAAAAGTTTTCATGAACATGTGTGATTCCGAAGGATTTCTGAGATAGTGCTAGCTGATTGTACAGTCACATTTTGGATTTGACACGCAATAATGTTCTTTTGCACTGTACTGTGGCAGCTTGTGATGCATAACATTCCGTGAAATGTCAGTTGGCGTTATGATTGTTGGCACTTTGTAGGACTGTTGTATTAAATGCCGTCCATTCTCACAAATAAATATAGTGATGGTAATGAGGTGAATATGAATAAATATGGTGCTGGTGATGAAGGTGAACACGTACGGATTTTGCGATGGTAGTGTCATCCTTGCCTAGATAAAATGCCGGTGGCAATTGTCTGTGTGCAGATTTCTGGTAGCGTGTCTATGGTGTTAAGAACATTTCGAGAAAACGATCGATACTCAACTTATCATCTTTTATCGGAACGAGCACATGTGTAGGAACAAGAAAATTGTAGCCCTACAAATAGGACTCGAAGGACACGTATCGTAGCCCTAAAATAGGATTCGCAAGACATTTCGCACATCTCAGTGTTTCATTAACACATGTTTGGAGGGGAAGTGAAATACGGGCGATTACTAGAAGAGAGGAAGAAGTACTGAGAGTTTCTCCTCAAAGCGATTTCGATCGATTGAAAGCATTCGATCAAAGCCAACTTTCTCATGAGTACCAACGCACAAATTACACAATTTTCATGAATCATCAAAACACACATCTTCGACCCCGGTGAATAAGCTGATAAGTAAAAAAAAACTTTATTTTACAGGGGAGCAAAAAACAACTTTAAACTAATGCTGTAAGTCAGGAATTAATGATATTCAAACAAAACCTACGCAAAAATAGTTTCATTTAAATATCACTTTCGTTTGAATATCATTAAACCCTAATTTAATTAAGATACAAGTTGTTTTTTGCTCTTCTGTAAAATTAAGTGTTTATGAGTTATATCAGCTTATTCACCGGGATCAAAGATTTGGTTGGTTGGTTGTTTTTTTTTTCGTGTATCCGGACGCGTCAACTGCTTCGGTCATTAGTTCAGTAAGTGTAATGCATGTTTTTCTCGGGAGATGGCGGTGATCTTTCCCCGTTGGATGGCGAGATCCGGCGCCGACCTGCCGTCGGCTAGTGGGGTTTCCTCCACACCAGGACTCTCCCACCAGCAGGGCACCGCCCCAGCCGGGACAAGCTCTAAGCTCCAGACCGGTCTCCCGGAATATGTAATTGTGTAGTGCATGTTAGTGTGTGTGTGTAAGGGGAGAGGAGAGGACAGGACAGGACAGGACAGGACAAGGAAGAGGAAGGAAAGATCGCGCACGGTTCGTGGCCCGTTTGGTAGGGTACTGCTCCAGCCTTCGCCTGGTGTTGATCGGAGAAACCACGGAAGACTACCGATCAGAGCAGCCGGCCGCTAGAATTCTCCTCCAGACAGCGACTGAATTCGACCTAACTGAAAAGCTAGTGTCGAAAATCCTGCCGCCGTGGATAGTGAGAACCTAGGACCTCCCGGTCAGAGGCGCTGCAGTGACATCAGTTGATTCACTGAGCTACCGCTCCCGGTGATAT
The DNA here is from genome assembly GCA_011170035.1 of Teleogryllus occipitalis. Taxonomy (NCBI): domain Eukaryota; kingdom Metazoa; phylum Arthropoda; class Insecta; order Orthoptera; family Gryllidae; genus Teleogryllus; species Teleogryllus occipitalis. The sequence goes on from BLKR01015894.1 coordinate 16,380, forward strand.
TTAATTTGTAAATTACATACAATAGAAGAAACTATGTGCGTAGGATACGTCTTCCTCCCCTTCCCGGAGAAAGAACTACTGCGTCCTTTAGCCCCGGCCCACTGGGAAAGGCCTCCCATTGTGGATGGGCGCGCCAAGGAAGACGCCTTTCACGCCCACCGGAGGCGCGCGCCGAAGGCCCCTCCCCCCCTCCCAATCCGCACTAGGTCGCCCTGACCTGGAGCAACTCCGCCCCGGGCGCGCGACCGGGCTAGGCGGGGCAACCCGCCTGCCCTGCGCCGCGCCACACAGCAGGCGAGCCACGATGCTGCTACGGATCGTGCCCCTCGCTTCCACTCTCTTTCCACCTTCCGCTTCTTATGTTACTATAACCGTAAAGGAAATATAGTCTGTCCTCTGTGCTAGATCTCACTGTCTCGATAGACACAAAGGGGCTCGAGAACGAGCTCCTCGCTTCGTTTATGATTCTCCCTTCCTCTATCATCTATCATCTCAGCCTCTCTCTCCCTCTCTCTCCTTCTCTCTCGGTCTCTCTCTGTTTCTCTCTCTGTTTCTCTCTCTGTTTCTCTCTCGTTTCTCTCTCTGTTTCTCTCTCGGTCTCTCTCTCGGTCTCTCTCTCGGTCTCTCTCTCGGTCTCTCTCTCGGTCTCTCTCTCTCGGTCTCTCTCTCTCGGTCTCTCTCTCTCGGTCTCTCTCTCTCGGTCTCTCTCTCTGTCTCTCTCTCGGTCTCTCTCTCGGTCTCTCTCTCGGTCTCTCTCTCGGTCTCTCTCTCGGTCTCTCTCTCGGTCTCTCTCTCTCTCTCGGTCTCTCTCTCGGTCTCTCTCTCTGTGTCTCTCCCTCTCTATCTGTTTCTGTCTCTATCTGTTTCTGTCTCTCTCTCTGTGTTTCTGTCTCTCTCTGTCTCTCTCTATTTCTCTCTCTCTCTCGATCGACATAATGAAGCTCTCGCTCAAAAAATCGCTTCCTATATTTTCTCTTCCTTCTATTTAGTGAGTGTTTCTATCACATTTCTCTCTCATTCAATCGGTGCAATGAAGTTACGGGACAAGCTTCTCGCTTCATTTCTTTTACACTCTCCTAATCTTCCTCATTTCTTCTTTTTGGCCACCGTCTTGTTACTATCCCCTGCATCCCGAGGTTGCTTCAATGAAAACTGGAAACATTTTCCTTTCTTCCTTTCTCCGTTTTTATGAAAATCCTTCTCGTACACTATTTTTTTCCTTCCATAAGCTCATTCTCGCTCGCCTCGAAACCCTGACTACTCTTCTCCCTTCCTTTATCACATTTTCTCTTTGCCTTTTCCTCATGAACTGCCATTTTTCAATCTGCTCTCTCGACTGCCTCAATGCAAACTCATTACTATGTTACATGTTATTCTCTCTTCCTCTCGCTTTACCTCTTTCTTATTCTTTCTCCCCCCTGTCTCTCTCTCTCTGTCACACACTTAAAGGGACCTTCGGAATATCCTCTTAATTTTTATTTTTTTATCTACTATCGCGTGGCCGCAGACGCCTCGAAAAGAGCGTCTCAGCAGTAAAGGCCTAAATAACAGCTTGACCTCCGCTTAGCGGGTGAACGAATGCTACTCGTGAGCTCGTCGCCCGTGAGCACGGATCTTTCACTCCTCCGTCGGTTCATATTGGCCCAAACTGGCCCTGCCGACCTCTCTTCACCCTTAGTCGGTTCAGATTGGCCCAAACTAGCCCTGCCGGCATCCCTTCACCCCTCCGTCGGTTCAGATCGGCCCAAACTGGCCCTGCCGGCAGCTCTTCACCCCTCCGTCAGTTCAGATCGGCCCTTACTGGCCCTGCCGACACTCCTCCACCTTGCTAGTTCAGATCGACCTTGCGGGGTCCTGCCAGCAGCTTCCCGCCTTCTCCTCTGACCGCTGTGCACTTCGTGTGTCGCTAACTCGTCTGACAGCCGCTGCAACGTGTCTGTTCCGGAGAACAGTCCTTGGCGAGGCTGGGCTACGTCAGGTGCCAGTAAGGTGTATGTAAGTATGCCACCCCAATGTTTTGTTTGCCATGGGGGTCATCCCTGTTGTTATTGCTCCCTCTCATCCGCCTTAGACCATTAAGAGAATAGGGAACGGCCCCGAGAGCACCTTCTGCCCTTACCGTCCTTCCACTTCCCCGCACGTGGTGCCAGACCCATCCATCCATTCACATCCTCCCCCACGACACTACATCTCAATTATATTTCAGCAGCTCCCCTTTGTCTCTCTTCCTTCTTTTCTCTCATACTTGCCATCATTTCATTTTGCCCTTCATTTAATTCTCAATCACTCAATCTTTTTTTCCTTTTGTTCTTTTTAAACTTATCTTCCCTCATTCCCTTTTATTCTGGTCAAAATCGTTTATATTCCTTGTCATTTATTTTCAAAGCTTTCCTACTTCCCCTCCCTTTCATTTGTTCTCTTCTCGCTGACTTAGGTGACTCAGGGCATCGACTGAGGTCATTGCAATGCTTCTGACTGGAAGGACTGCAGTCGTGTCTCCACAGTGCCAACATTTTCCATACTAGCTAGAAAGTTAGGTCGAAGTCAGTCGCTGCCTGGAGGAGAAATGTAGTGATCGGCTGCTCTGATCAGTAGTTTTCCGTGCTTTTTACAATCAATACTGGGCGAATCCGGAGTACTGGCCTATCAAACGGGCCGCCTTTTCTCTCCCTTTCTTGTTCTATTCTCACTCTTTACTTTCACTTGCATTCACTACACTGCTTCACATGTCGGGAGACCAGTCCGGAGCTTAGAGCTTATCACGGCTGGGGGGGGGGGCGGCGGGAATCCCGTTGGTAAGAGATACCTGGATGCGAAAAAAACTGCAAGCCGGCGTGTAGGTAAGCGCCTGATCTCAGCAACCAGCGAGGGAAACGACCGCCACATCCCACGATAATACATGCACTACACTTACGGAACTAATGACCATAGCTGTTTACGCGTATGGATACCATTGTTTACCATTTCATTTTCTCTATTTCGTAATCGTATCTGTAGTTTTTTTTTTACAAAGAATGCCGTGTAAAACCAAAACAAAGGACTGATATGTGATCAAAATTATATTTTATTTTAATAACGCTGATCAACGTTTGGTACTGATTTCATATTTCTTTTTAATTATTTGGATTCGGAAGTCTTGTTAATCACACTTAAACAGTTTTCAAACGAAGCAATTTCTCTGAGACTATCTCTGCTACTATTAGCGATCGAATCAAACCCATTCCTATCTCCACATAGCTCATGCAAATTTTATATTTACGCCGGATCACTGTGGGGTCTAATAATGAAGTAATGTAGAAAGAGTAAATAAAAATGTGATATCCTATATCTTCCCACTGACAGCGAGGTATGACCCAAACCAAATGGAGAATTAAGGAAAATTAAATACGTCGAGAATAAATAGAAACACTAGACATTTTATTCACATCCTGCGCCTTGCGAAGGATCTTAATAAAAAGTACAGTGACAGACAGTGGGGGAAGGGTCTTACTAAAAGACAGTGATGCATATCTTATTCCAAATTTATAACAAAAAACAATTCAAATCAATTAGATTCATTTGAAGTCCATTTTTGCACCAATTGATAAGAGAATTCATTGTTTTATTGATACGAGAATTGGTTAAATTATTGGAATAGAATATTCTACTCTGCAGAATTCGCCCACAATCAAAAACCTAGAGGCGCTATAACATCACATATTTTCCCGCAATACTTGTAACGGTTCCGCAATATCATACTACATAAACTTGCAAAATAATTTTCAAGCAGCAAATTTTTTTTCTATCTCAGATCCATCGAGGCAACTCGCTGGGCGCTTTCCCTCTACATCACGCAGTCGTTCTGGCGTACTCCCTTTGGCCGACGCTTCAAAATTTAATTGACGCTTCCAATATTTACAATGCCCACTTTACGAAAATTCAGAGCATCGAACAAGACCTGCACCATTCTTTTAAGCGACCCTTGTTTCATCCGTGAAAAAAATTCAAGAAAAACTTTTTGAATAGTTTTTGAGAAAAGGTTTTTTTATAAATTGCATTGTTTTCAAGCATAAATTGCGCGAAAAATTAATCATTTTTATAACAATTTTGTTTAAGACCAAAATCTTTAGTTTTGTAATTTTGAAATCTCAACTTTTTGCAATTTTCGAAAATACAGAGAGTTCGTCGAAAATGAGACTATCACTAATTTTTACCGTACTTGGATACATACGAGGAGAAAATTTAAAGAAAAAATTTGAGCTTATTTGAGATAATAACTGCCTACAAATTTCCTATCTAAACTAGACAAAATCTACTCATATTTTCAAAAACTTCCCCAAAATCATACTTCAAGATTTCATTTAGAAAAAAATTCTGCCTTCAACGCTGGAGTTTAGGAGGACGACGAGAAATATTTTGAACTATTCCAATTTAATTTGCGAGTTTATTGTAAGAGTTCTTTACGCTGCCTTGAGTTCCGTAAAATCGTTCCATACCAATTTTTGAGAAAATCGGCTGAATGGTTTAGGTGGTAACCATTCACCAAAGGCGGATGGACAGAGACGTTTTGCCGTCAGTCGATTTTTCGGTATCAAGGACAAAAAAAAGATTGTCTTACACAACGGGTTAGAAGAAGTAATTTACTGTTTATAGGACCAAGATTTATTATCCAATTTTGTTAGCAGGGCCCGGCAACATGAGCTTTTATGTTGAAAATTCGCCGTTTTACGGCGCACGATTACAATACTTTCTCTCCTTAAGAAGCAAGTAAAATTGGATGGTAAGAAGAAAGTAAAATTGTCATGCAATTCTTTTATCAGGATATTTTGGCGTAACCACGCATACTTATCTGAAAATATCACACAAATAAAATTGTCTCTATGTCTCGTGAATACAATTTTCATGAAGTTGTGTGGCGGATACAAAATGATTAATGTATATTATCGTTAGATATATCACGAGAAGTGCTGTGATAGCTGGTAAATTCACGACTCGGATAGGTAGGAGTGAATTTAGAGGCCAGCACAGCAGCACTTCGAGTGATATTTAGTGTGGCTATTTCACAAATTAAGACATTAGTACACGACTCGAATGGATTATTAAAATCACACGAATTATGAAAAAGAGAAATATTACTCAAAATTGCTACCGGAATATGTGATTCAGCTCCGAGTTATCACTGCCTTCTGGAGTAACTTATGATAAAAAAATATACGAATAACAGTTTAATGCAGAAAACTATTTCAACTATGTTTCGATTTTGTGGTAATAAAATTTTCAAAAAAAAATTATAACAAAGCTACTTACAAGATCTTAATAAAAACAAAATTATTAAAGTTGTAGGAAATTGAGTTTTCCATGTCTTGTTATTCCGTGGAAGTATTTGAAATGGAAGATGTACAAGCTAAACTAGCAGCGGGATTTGTCACTTTCGAATGGATCGTACACACGTATGTACTCATTTAAGTACTTTTCTGAATAATTTTGGTTGAAAACGTTCCACATAGTTTTGATAGCTTATTATTTGTTCTCATCATCTAATCTTGACATATTAATTGCCTAAAATATGTGTAATTTCTTCATTTGTAGTTTGTGCTGTCCATTTGTATTTTCTTCACAAAATTCTTGAAATTGGTTCCCCACACATTCTCTATTTTTTTAGCTTTTTTAGCACTGAATCTTTAATAATATATTCTATTTCAGAGTTTTAAACCATATAAAAACGACTATATTGATGCTCACAAGGTATTATGGACCTAAAACAATTGCTATCTTTATCTTAATAAGGTAAACAAAGTGGTTACAGCGGAGTGCATAAGGTAAACAAAGTGATAATCATAAGGCGATAGACATCTGGGATTGGTTGAATTTGAATATATTCTTGCTTAGCATTGGTTACTTGCGACACGGACAGACATGAGTGAAATAGTCTCATTCATTTTGCTCAGGAAATAACTTAGTTATAATTCTAGATCATATTTTCTTTTCTAGAGTTATTATATCGCCTAAGACAATATAATTGCGACTATTCATTAACTGAAGAATTCTTTCTCTAATTATCTGATTCGATTTCTTCCCACTTTTGTAATGCTTATTTTTATATTTAACTAGCTGACCCGGCGAACTCTGTTCCGCCTTAACAGCCGGTCCCATCTTTTTCTCGCGTCGCACTCACTGTGAGAAACTGTACTATCCTTGTTGCACTCGTGATAATAAAGCTATTGCAGATTTGTGTTTTTCTCTCAAACAAAGAAGAATTTCAAAAAAACGCTCTGATATTAAATAGATAATAAAAAATCTATTACGTAGCAGAGCGTTTTTTTGGAATTGATTTTTGTTTAAGAGAGAAATACAAAGCTGTAATCATAGGGATCGGCTGTTAAAGGCAATAAATAAGCAGATTTTGGAATTTATTAAGTTAAATTGTTTATTAGAAAATGCAAATAAAAAAATTAAGTAGATTAATCATTCATTATTGTTCCTGTATTTTGGTGCATAGGTTAAGTATATATAGGTATAACGTAAGTATATAATAGGTGCAGTATATATAGATATAACGGCGAACGAAAAGCGGCTATCATTATCGCCTTCTGTTATCAGTGCGGCGTTACAACAATGGGTTACAACAGGCAACAATGACCGCTAACATGCGAAATCACGCGAAAAAAACGTGCAAAAACGTGCGTTCTCACACAGGAACGCTGTCGAACGGGATAAACAGTATCCTATGTCCGTCTCCTGGCTCTAAGCTTCCTGCTCACCAATTTTCAGCCAAATCGGTACAGCCGTTCTTGAGTTATAAATAGTGTAACTAACACGACTTTCTTTTTATATATAGATTCCTATGCGCGAATTCATATACCAAACATGCGATCGTGGGGTTGGGCAACCTAAATAATAACCCACACACCGACTTGGCTGACATTTAAGAACAATAACTAACCAATAGTAACTTCCTGTTATCTCAAGGACAAACGAAAATGTAAACGAGAAGATAATGAAGATATAAATGCTCTGTTATAGATATGGGAATCCTTCCGACAAATCAACGCGTTTTGTGATTCTCAACTTACATTTATCCGGAAGAATAATCAACAATGACGAAATTGGACGGTGTAAAAACTATAACAAAAACATTTCCGCCTCTTGTTCATCTTTCGTTCTATTTCTGACATCAATTATTCTCATTGACAAAAGTGCAAAGGTGGACAACACTGTGGAATGATGTAAGTCTTGCATAACATACTATAAATTATCATAGTAATGTATAGGGAAGCCATGTTCCAGACAACGCTGTTTCGTAAGCGGAATTCAATTCAAGGGAATATGGTGTAAATTCCGGAAACAAAGTTACAACTAACAAGGACATGCGGAATACATATGGCAAGGTGACGAAAAATTTCAAAATAACTACACAATTGACAAGAGTGGTAATCGTATTCTCTTGATTCTCACGAACTTATAAAATGAAAAAAACTTAGGTTATTAGAGAGTATAAGAATATTCAGAGTAATATTGCACGATTTCAAATATTAATTTCTTCATAAAATATCTCAGATCTTTGAATTTTGGTCGAAAATCTCAAGAACACCTAATTGTTATGAATTTCTTTGGCGTTTTATGCGACACAATTTTTTGGCCAATTCAAAGATCCACTCTCATTTTCCTTCCGTTGGTCTTTGCAAAGAAGAGCATTGGGCTACACATTTTGATAAAATAGAAATTATGTTTTGATTTTACATTGTAAAGCACGGCGGCAAAACTTTTGTAATGTGACCACTGCACAATTCAAAAGGTCTCGTTAGACTGCCTCATACATTTCTCCTCTGCAACATCTTTGACCTTGAGGGTCTTCTTGCCCTTCCCACCTCGTCTGTTCGATCTTCTGGCCTTCTGCCCACCACCACCGCCGCCACTGCTCGACCGCCGCCCACCACCTCACCTACCACTCCCCCAACCACTACCGAAACCGCCATTCCCAGCCGCCTACATCACTCGCTACCACCATCAATATGGTCTTCATCTCCATTATTCCGCCACCCCGCCACCCTCACCCGACTTCGACATCGTCTCAGTCACAACCACGCCCACCACCACCGCCGCCCACCATATCACCTACCACTCCTCCAACCGCTACCGAAACCGCCATTCCCAGCCGCCTACATCACTCGCTACCACCATCAATATGGTCTACATCTCCATTATTCCGCCACCCCTTCTCCACCCCGCCACCCTCACCCGACTTCGACATCGTCTGTCACAACCACGCCCACCACCACCGCCGCCCACCATATCACCTACCACTTCTCCAACAGCCATTCTCAGCCACCTACATCACTCGCTACCACCATCAATATGGTCTTCATCTCCACTAATCCGCCACCCCGCCACCCTCACTCGACTTCGACATCGTCTCAGTCACAACCACGCCCACCACCACCGCCGCCCACCATATCACCCACACTCCTCCAACCGCTACCGAAATCGCCATTCCCAGCCGCCTATCACTCGCGCCAATACCATCAATATGGTCTATATCTCCATTATTCCGCCACTCCTTCTCCACCCCACCACCCTCACCCGACTTCGACATCGTCTGTCACAACCACGCCCACCACCACCGCCGCCCACCATATCACCTACCACTCCTCCAACCGCTACCGAAATCGCCATATTCCCAGCCGCCTACATCACTCGCTACCACCATCAATATGGTCTACATCTCCATTATTCCGCCACTCCTTCTCCACCCCACCACCCTCACCCGACCCCCGACATCGTCTCGTCACAAAACTACGCCCACCACCACCGCCGCCCACCATATCACCTACCCCTCCAACCGCTACCGAAACCGCCATTCAGCTGCCTACATCGCTACCACCATCAATATGGCCTCATCTCCATTAATCCGCCACCCCGCCACACTTCACCCGACTTCGACATCGTCTGTCACAACCACGCCCACCACCACCGCCGCCGCCCACCATATCACCTACCACTCCTCCAACCGCTACCGAAATCGCCATTCCCAGCCGCCTACATCACTCGCTACCACCATCAATATGGTCTACATCTCCATTATTCCGCCACTCCTTCCTCCACCCCACCACCCTCACCACTCGACATCGTCTGTCACAACCACGCCCACCACCACCGCCGCCCACCATATCACCTACCACTCCTCCAACTCGCTACCGAAACCGCCATTCTCAGCCGCCTACATCACTTCGCCACCACCATCAATATGGTCTTCATTCCATTAATCCGCCACCCCACCACCCTCACCCGATTTCGACATCGTCTGTCACAACCACCGCCATTCCCACCGTCACTCTTTACCACTACCGCCACTGTCACCATCTCCATCTCCATTATTCTACCGCACCATCTAACTTTCCCCCACCCCCGCCGTCTTCCCCGTCACCTCCTCACCACCCCCGCCACCCCCACTGCCTCCGCTCCCACCCCCGCCAACCTCACCGTCATCCCCGCCTCTTCCACCTCCATGCCCTCCCTCGCCATCGCCACCATCCCGGCGCTGGCCGGCGCCGGTGGGAAAATAGGTCAATATCACTTTTCCGTTTCGCTCAAGCTGTCCGTCCGTCCGCCCCGCCCGGCCATCCGTCCGTCCGTCGCCGGCGGCGGCGGCGGCGGCAGCAGCGGCTGGGCGTCGAGCGCTCATAACGGAGTCAGGGTCGGCGGACGAGAGGATGAAGGCAGCGGCAGCGCCCGCGGCGGTGGGGGCGACGCGACGCCGGCGGCTGCTGCGAGGTGGCCATGGGCGCGCATGCGTCACCCGGCGACCCGTGTGGCAGTGACCCTCAATACTGCCATATACTTCTTGGAACGGGTAATTGCCTAGCGAATCATTTTATCTACATTTTATTAGAGTGAAAGTCAAAACAATTTTTAATAAATTACGTCCTTAAAAAAAACTTGCAATGCAGAAACTCTGAATCACATTAGAACGACGATTTTTAAAATTTTACGTTCACACGAACGCGGACATAATAAGTGAATAATTTGGAATTCTTTATCATTTAATTTAAATATTTTTATAAATCGAGAATTAATTGTGTACTATTGGTATTCCTTATTCCTGATATTATAACGTGTTGGTGTTGCAACGATACGGAAGATGGTGATCTAACAACATTAGTGATGGTAATGACAGAGACAGCAATGGCAATATGAAGAGGTGATTTGATGTCAATGGAAATAGCGAAATGGTGAATGAGATGAAATTAATGATGGTGGTGACGGATGGTGTGACGTTGCCGGAGGCGGTAGTGATTGACGCGGCGAAGGTTGCAGTCGGAAATGTGACGTGTAGTGACGTGGTGGCAGCAGGAAATGTGACTGTGTTGGCGCAGGTAATGTATTGATGTGCAGATGGAAGGTTGCAGCGGATACCAGGGTTCGTGCAGTTCCAGACTAAACGATTCTGTTATGTGATTTTTTTTTTCCTAGGGCTTTTATCCAGCCGACAGCCGGTTGCCCTTTACGTCCCGAAGGGACGCATATTCGACCATACACTAGACAAACACTTGCGGGCTCCTTTGATCTGGGGTCAGCAGAACGCGAGGCCCTCCGCGACAACACACAAAGTCAAGGGACAAACAGCCATGCCCAAGGCGGGACTCGAACCCGCGACCCTTCGGACCGAAGCGCTGAGTCGGTACTCGCTCTTAGCCACCTCGGCCATCCAGGTCGGCGTTATGTGATTTGAAAACAAAAAATTAAAATACTCGTGTATTTAATTCATTATTTTTTTGTACTTCCGACGCATCAACTGCTATGGCCGTTAGTTCTGAGTGTAGTGCATATTATATTCCGAGAAGTGACAGTGTTTTTTTTGTTTATTTATTGTCGCATCAACAGCGATGGTCATTAGCGACAATTAAATAATACATTTGGTTGTAATTACAATAATAACAACTATGTTAACAGAAATTGACATGGTTTCTAAATTATTGACAATAGTTAATACCTATTATATATCTGAAAATATTTGAATTTTTTAAGTGGCAGTGTTTCTTTCTCGCTAGAACGTGAAATTCAGCGCAGGTGGTCGTCTTGCGGGGGTTTCCCTTCAAAGTATCACCGAAGAGGGGCACCGCCCCAGCAATGTTTTCCTTGAATCGTTTTCAAACTTCAGTAAATCCTCATTATCACGAATTCCATGGGACCGAAATTATCGGAGTTCGTGATATAAAAATTCGTGTTATCCGAGTATTATAAATGTCCGTATTACCGTAATCCCTTGCCGGAACCAAAGTTTTGTTCGTGTTACGGCGAAATTCGTGTTAAGCAAGTTCATGCTAACGAGGATTTACTGTATTCGATTCTCTACAATAAGATGGTCTTAGAACGATACATTTAAGTTTGAACTTATAAAGATTGTCAAAAAGCAAAGTATAAAAGACGTGAATCAAAAGTGAAGTTAAGGCCTTGCTGAAAAGAATGGAATAGTTCGAAAACGATTCATTATAAATCGGGTCCATCTGAGCATGTAGTCCTACATTTCCCTATGCTCAACCAAAGCTTGGCAGGCTTTTGATCCTTTGCTTTTTGGATCAGATACATTCCCGACAAACTTAGTCGTTTGGAACAAATGATTCCAGCCAAGAGCATTAGCTCGAAACTAAGATATACAAAAGCAAACATATTTAGCTTTAAACTTATGATATCTTTTCCAGTTTCTGTTTCGACTTCAATTCATTTTATCAGATTGGGAAGTGCACGCACGAAAGCAGTGACATGGCTGCAAGGGTTTCCCAAGGACAGAATGTGGGTGTTTTGGAAAAAATTGAACATTTAGCACTTCACGAAGTCAGGTCATACTTTGTATGGCGCCTTTTTATACTTTGGATTTTGACTAACCATAATTGAATGCGGAACTGAGAAGCTTTACCTGAACCGGTTACAAACAGATTTTTTCGATTGTAAAATATCGAAAGGAAAATACAGGTGCAATATTAAAAACGAGAGGTAAATTTTTGTCATCGGGTTATAACGCGCCAGTGCCAAATCGGATTAATATTGTCAGGGGCTCTAAGTGTGACCAAATCGTATTGAAAAACACTGAGGTGACAAAAGTCATGGGATAGCGATACGCAAATGTACAAATGGCAGTAGTATCGCGTACAAAAGGTATAAAAGGGCATTGCATTGTCAGAGTTTGAGTGCAATTTCATTTGCACTCAAATGATTCATGTGAAAAGATTTCTGTCGTGATTATGACCGCACAACGCGAATTTAAACTTTGAAAGTGGAATGGTAATTGGAGCTCGACGCGACGGCGGAGACCCGAGCACAGTGTCAAGAGTGTGCCGAGAAAACCTAGTTTAAGTTATAACCTTTCACCGCGGAGAACGCAGTGACCAACGGCCTTCACTTAATGAACGAAAACAGCGGTGTTTACGTTGAGTTGTCAGAGCTAATAGGGAAGTAACACTGCGAGAAAGAAACGCAGAGATCAATGTGGGACGTGCGACGAACGTGTTCGTTAAGAGCGTGCGGTGAAATTTGGCTTTGATGGGCTATGGCAACAGAAGACAGACTCGGCTGCCTTCGCTGACAGCGCGTCACCACCTGCAGCGCGCCTCTTGGGCTCGTGACCATATCGACGGGATCCTAGAGGACTAGAAAACTGTGGATTAATCAGATCAGTCCCGATTTCCACTGAGAAGAGCGGATTGCAGCATTCGAGTGTGGTGCAGATTCCACGAAGCCAAAGATCAAAATTGTCAACAAGGCACTGTGCGAGCTGGTCATCGATCCGTAATGGTATGAGCTGCTTTTACATGGAATGGACTGATCCCCTGGTCCAACTGAATAAATATCATTGCCTGGAAATGGTTATGTTAAGCTTCTTGGAGACCATTTGCAGCCATTCATGGACTTTATGTCCCCAAACAACGATAGATTTTTTATGGATGTCAATGCGCCTTGTAATTAGGCCGCAATTGTTCGCCATTGGTTTGATTCTGCACAATTCGATAGAATAATTTGACCACCCAGATCGCCCGACATGCATTCCATCGAACATTTACGGCACATAATCGATTTATCTATTAGGAAGTATTCCGTTACTTATGTCGCCTCAGTGTACGTTACATGTTAATTATTATGCCACCAAAATGAACGTGGAAATGAAACTAGAGCCCTTCAATTTACAAATATAATATCCAAATAATAAACACAACTAGTTGGATCTGTGAGAACTCTCTGCACTTATAAATCTTGCTTTAAAAACGTAAAGAGCTGCACACTAATACCCAAATTTCAAACGTTTCTGACAATCCCATTCTGCAGAATAGGAAAATACTTCAAAAGCAATAGAACGGCCCCAATAGGTGAATATGCCATAAAAACGCATCTAGGCTCCTTTCATGAACCCATAAACCCTTTAAGGGCCTAGAACGTATAGTTTCCGAGTCAGAAACGATAATATTGTGTGTTGCTGGTTGCATATGCGTCTGTTCTCTGAAAAATGTTTGAGGTGAGATATTCAAAATTCTAGAATTTTCAGCTAAATCACGACAGCGACACTTATCTGTAAACAAAAAATACTTTTTGCCTGAAATCATTTGATGCAGGACTGTCGAGTATTTTACTATCCAGCGAAGCAAATTTATGGGATTTGTATCCATGGTAACAATGAAAACAGCCATATTTCGTTAGCATGTAATACTCACAGAGGATGTATCAAAATATACATGTATTTTAAAATAACTTTCGACTAGTGTTTATGGTCGTAACTTGTTTTCAAAAATAATTGTTTTTTTAAACGTGAATTAAATCCTTTGTTTTTGTGTATCGTTAATAAAATTGTTAACAATTCTGTGAATTTTATTCGGCGAAGTCCCTCAGAAAATGTATGTTTGCTTCTTCTTACAAATCCACCCTTTGGCCGGGAGCATAATGAGGGCGAGGATTCCCTGAAAAATTTGAAAGGGGAACCGTCACTTTACGTAATAAAACATTTTATTCCCATTAATATATTCAATTCTTGATTTCCCCATTTTTTAACCTGAGGATTTGGAGAAATGATTACATTTGGGAAAGAAGCTCTTCAAGCCATCTGTTGAACCTGCAAATGATCCAGCATAGAATCAGTTGTGTTTATTAACTCAATTCATAATTTCACTCTTCTGTTTTATTTTCTAGTAAAATACGGAATCATATATAAATAAAAAAGTTTTTAGTAAAAAGAGGGGCCTACAAATGTAGTTTCCTATCTCTTCTTGCTTTAGCCACCGCACAGCCATGAATTCACCCTAGCTAACGCAGTGAAACGTAGCACTGTGACTAGGATAAAAAATGAATATAATTAAAACATCGATATTTGATCAAAAATTATATATTGATATAAAAAACATCGAACACTGATGATTTTTCAGATCGATGTATTTTTCCAGAAACATCAATGTTTTACAAAAGTCTGTGATCTTTTTCGATGTTTCTGAACGTGATAATATCGTTAAACGGCATTTTGAACCTTGTATGAAAAGAATATTGATTAAAAAATTAGGGTGACAGAGTGCTTGACAGGATATACTTTAAACTAATTCTTACGTATTATATATTAGATACAGAACGTTTTATTTCGATGATTTATGAATGAAAGTGAATAATGTAATAATACCATAACATGATATTCTTTATTTTTTATTCCCTTCTTTAATTCGTTAAATATTCTTATTACTATTATTATCATTATCATATCACTTATACGGCACCAAACAATAAAATATACCGGTATTTCATTCAAGTACTCTAATAAAAATTGGACATAGGATAGGAAAATACCGTCTGTTTCATCATATTTAAAACATTGTTGTTTTAAAATCGATGTTTTCATTGACATCAAAGACCTTTTGGTGATGTATCGAAATATCGATGTTTTGATAAAATTGCCATCACTAGCTGTGGCGGCGGCGGAAGGTTGCCGTGGAACCGGCGGCAGTGGCGTCGTGTCTCGGAATTGGATCAGCAGCTGCGTCCTTGCGCAGGCGATGCGAAGGCGAAGGCGTCAGGCATTGACGGGACGACGTCGCTCGCCGCGCCGCGCCGCGCACGCTGCCAAGGCCTCCCCGGCGGTGGCTCCCAGTTGATGACCTGCTTTAGTGATTTATATGGGCAACACTCCAACGCCCCGAGTCACGCTCAAAACGGACGGCCGATTATAAAAGACGAGCGATGTTTTCGGCGATTCTTGGCAGATATGCTACGTGACTTACCTCATGTTGTTTATGAGAGTCGATGGCGTCTCGTCGGGCTTTTTTTTTTATTGGAGTGTTAAGTTTTTTAAACTGTTTGGATCCCGCTCTAAATATTCATGGATATGGATAGTCGTGTATGGATGAAATATGAAATGTTGATAAGAAAACTCATCAAATCATCAAAACCACAATATCCACACCATTATTGTGGACGTCGTGTAGCAATTATTTTCAAATACCACTGTATTTTTAAAGAACTTGCGGTATGAATTTCAAATCACTTACGCAATACTCACTAGTTCTAATAATACAGAAAATAATGAACTTTTTCCCTCACTTGTAGATTTTAGAAACGTATAAATGTTGCGTGTTACTCCTCTGCGTGATGTAGTAAAGATTTTCCAGACGAATGTACAGTGGCTCACGAAATCGATCACACGTATGATGTTAGCAGAAATAAAACAATGTGACACTTTACTACATCGATTATTTATTTTAATTATCACTTTCGGTTTGAAATGCATCACGACTTAAATAATCACGTCTTTTACAAAATTATTAGAAATGTTATCAACACGGGGCATTTTCTGAGATGCAAATTGATAGTTCTCTATGCTTATTAAAATAAAATTCCAGAGTGAAAGGAAAAATCATTCGATATTTTGTAGAACGCTCCTTGGCCTTGACCACAGTAGCGAGTCTTGATGGCATGGAATGCAGAGCGTCCTTGCCTGGTTAGGGGAAATTATTTTCCATTCCTTCATGATTATTCTCCTACCCACGGATGTAGTATGTAGGTCAAATACAATACGTATCTAAAATGCAAACCGTATAAAAATGTAAACCGTATCTAAAACATTATTTCTAAAACTCCAATACACTTCAAAATCTGAGTAGTATGTGGACTTTTCGTGGTGTTCTATCAGCTGGCAAAATGTTGTGAATGTTTGGTGCACTCACTTTCAACACAGGATGTCCCGCAAAAGGGGAGCTAATTTCTCAAGAATGACTGACATCGACATCTAAAAGTTTCGCCAGTCACGGGGGGCAAAATTATTTTCATACTTTTGTATTAATAATCACGACGGGATTTCGGAAGGGAGTCTCTACCTTCATTCAGATTTTATGTACCACCTATAAGCCTGGAGAAAAATCACATACCACGTGAACTAAAATCACTTCAAAAAATTTTAAATAGCTTAATATTACGAATTAAAGATGTTTTATAAAATAAGATGTTTTGAATTATTATTTCTAAAAACGCAGACCTTTAAATGGCAATTAAAATAAATATATTTCAGTTTTTGATATATAAATAGCAAAACAAGTCCAACTCAAGGTTAATAATTGTTTATTCATCAAACCCTAATAAGATTTCAATTGTTGTTTTGCATGAATGACGACATCTACTATATCAAGATCAATTTTACTAATTTTCAGTCACAAGTCATTTTACACGGCCAATTTATTCACATTTAAATAAATAAATAAATAAAGGGAAATGCCCATTAACAAAGGTAAGATGATATGGAAAGAATCAGATACAGCAAGGGTTTGTGCGGACAAATTCATAATATGTTTTTTGAACATACAGCTAAAAATTCACCAAATCTTTGCATTTGAAGGCATATTTTAAGAAAATCACTGACTGAATGACTACGGCATTAATATTGTTAATTGTAAAATTTCAAATTCATTTTTAGATATTTTTATATATTTCGCCGTATTGAATAAGTGAAATTCAAAAAATAAAAATTCTATTTTTCCGTCCACATCGTCAGTTGAGAATCGCTGAGAAGTATTCAAAATCACCTAACGACATGAGATGCTCGTTCCTAGCGCACTAAGCATTGTTTTAATTACCATCTAACTCAAGAACCATGATTCAAACAGAAATGTGGTTGGTCTCATATCAAACTTTGGACTTTCCGTGTCATTTCATCCGCTGGATGTTTGTACTTTTCTTCAATAACAAAAAAGTTTCTCACATTGTGACAATTTAGAGACGTCAAAATGTTCAACTCTCTTGGCTAGAATTTATAATTAATTTCTTCGTAATTAAACCATCAGACCGAATTATAAAATAACCATCACATAAACGAGAGCTCTGGAAATAACTGGTAAAAACTCAGATGCCTAAGATCAATACAATTGAAACTATCGTTGAGTAAACATGTTAAATCTTTGCGCGTGAAACAGGATAGACGAGCCGAATAACCCTGAGCCTTGTAAATTAGCAACATAGCTTGCAGTAGAGAGAGTCTAATATTATAAGTCTCCGTGCTGCAATCAAATGTTTGAGTGCACAATATGTGCGCGGGAGGTACCTGACACGGATACTAGGCATAAACTAGTGCTGAACAGTCTCTCTCGCCCATAATATCACGCAAAAATTGCAAAAAGTACACACATTTTGGAAAAATTGTGCAAGACCTTATTTCAAAAAACTATCTTTAAGAAACATTGCATTAATGGAAAAATCTGTACCTTCATAGATGTAGTTGTAGGGAGACACCGAAAAAAAAAATATTCCTGCAATTATCGAAAAATCAGGGTATTAAACGAAAGAGAGCACCATTCTCTTAAACGTCCTTCACACTATCCAACAAAAAATAATAAAAAACAGTGAGCCATGTTTTTGAAAATTTGGAAAATGCTCCAGGGGCTTCAAGTAAAGTACCCCTTAAATTAGACCATCGGTTTCAAATTGAAAGGGCGTGACATCAGTCATATCGATTGGGAAATGTCAATTTTGGAGATAATCGGCTTAACTGTTTAACCGCTAGCATTGTGCCAGCCAGGCAGCCAGACGGACGGAAAGACAGAGAGACGGACGGACTCGAGATTTTAGACGGAAATACATGTTAGTCCGTCTGCCTTTCCGACAATCTGTTGTCTGTGAAAAACACTATCGTCTAAACTATTCGTACTATTCGTGCCCCTGTTGATCCGGCCACAGTCAAAGCTCTACGATTTTACTCATTACTTTTTGAGAATATTTTACATGAAGCCCTTGGGATATTTTCAAAATTTTCTCAAAAATGGCTCTAAATTTTTTTAAAAAATTTCTTGTAACAATACAGTGAAATATAGTTATTACGGTGTAATAGGTTACATTTTCACGTTTAATAAAGAATTTTGAAAAATTGCAAAATATTGAGATATTTTTTCGATGCCTTTCTGCAACTACAAAATTGAAGATGGAGATTTTCCTTTAAGATTAAACTTGTTCTTCTTAATCAGTTCTTTCTTTACGGACATGTACGGTTTTTTATAAAATTTTACTAGTTTTTGCGCATAATAGGGTGCAATATGTGTCATTTAAAAAATATCAAAACGTAAAATTTCTCAAAAATGGCTCCAATTTTGTCTTTAAAATTTTGATAGGAATAGTGCTAAGTGTACTGTACAAGGAGACATGAACGCCATTTTGGTTTATTCTGTCGTTTTTGCAAAAATGTAATTTTTTGACTCGTCTCTCTCATCGTTACTATTTAGACTAATGTCGACGATGTGTACTTCTAATGATTTCTCGAAAACTCCACTATTTTCTGTCAAAATGAGCTTACAATTTCGTATTTACAGTAACACATAGATGACATTTCCTTAAAAACGACTCAAAATGTTACACAGAAAATTTCCATATAGGACGAGGAGTAACTCTTTTTTAATATTGTTAAAGTAATATTTTGGTTCTACCATTAGGAAACCGAAAAAGTGGGAAAAGTTTTTTTTAATGTACTTTATGCGGCAAAAGATGGCATCTGCCTAGAGGTTGGGGGAAGAACGAAAAGCTAGCCCAACCCAAAAACATTAGAAAAGGCAGGAGAAAATCTGTTCCATTTGCAGCACCACTAGTAACGATTATAACAGGTTCCGAGGAAAAATGTTTTGTTGGGAGGTGAAACTATTTTGTTGATTCTTGGTTCAAAAAATACTGGTGTAATTTCCTTATATTCACCCTGTAATATTAACGATGAATAGCATTTACTCACCGTCTTAGAAAATCACCACTGAAATGCACGAAGTGGCTCTCCGGCAAGTTTCTCTCAAACAGACGTATTGCAAACTAACTTAAAAGATCACTATGGAAGCAGCTGGTTTGTCTAAAACCAACAGTTGGGGAGTACGAAACAAACTAGTTGTGCTAAAACAGCACGTACTCCCTCGCCCGTACTTTCATGCAAAAATACCCGAAAAGCACTGAAATTTTCGAAAAATTATAATGACCTTATTTCAAAATATATCTGTAAGAAACATATTTCATTAAGGGAAAAACTCTATCTTTAGAATTTTAGTTCTAGGAAGACTTCGAAAAAAATATTAACTTTTGCAATTTTCGAAATGAAAGGGTTTTCAACAAACATGAGACCTGCATCATTCTCTTAAGCGTCTTTCACACTATCCAACAAAAATATAATAATAATAAAAACGATGGAGCCATTTTTTGAAAATTTGGAAAATGTTCCAGGGGGATTCAAGTAAAGTACCCCCAAAATTAAAATCGGTTTCAAATCCAAGGGACTTAAGGAATATCAATTTTGGAGATATATTCGGCTGAACGGTTTAGCCGCTAGAATTGTTCACAGACGGACAGACACACTGATGGACACACGCTTTACCGGCATTCGATTTTTCGGAGTCAAGGGCCCACAAAACATGGATTCTGGCAACACCACGTGACACAGGATTTTGTCTCCTATATTTAGCAACTGGATTTTTTGTTGACTTTTTCGTAGCAAAGTAGTCGTTTGATGCAAAGTAGGGGACATGAACCAACGTAGAACTTCAACACACAAAAACCAATCCATTACTCATGGACCTGAGAAATTTTTCGATCCAGCCCACTCGATCCCTCAGAGTGCTTTTATTGTTAATACAGATTCATCTACCAAATATTTCACGTTGGTGGGATGGAAACATACCACTTCGTTAAACATCTAATAGCCCCTATTTTGATTGGCAAGGGCACGTTCATTCTTCCCCAGCATGCAAAGTAGGGGACATGAACCAACATAGAACTTCAACATACAAAAACCAATCCACTACACATGGACTTGAGAACCTTTTCGATCCAGTCTACTCAACCTCTCAACGTGTCTGATTGTTTATACAAAATCATCTACAAATGCGTCACGCTGCAAGCTAAGGAGCTTATGACGACGTTACACATTTAATAGACCCCTTTTCGATTGACACACGTCCATTCTTCCCCAGTATGCAAACTAGTATAGGGGTCGTGAACCGACGTAGAATTCAAGGCGCAACATCGTTTAACCAAGAACAATGGAACATAAACTCCAAGAACGCGGCACGATTTAGTATGTCGCGGTGGTACGTTGTGTAAATGCGACCTATTCCTCTTTTGGAGAGGTTGCCACGTGCTCGAGATCACAACATGCGTTTATCAGGTGGATTCATAAGTAATTACAGAGTTCCCGCAGCAAATTAGAATATGAAAATGTCATACAAAACGTTCTTTTATAAGGATGCATTAAATTCAACGAGACTTCAAATTCACTTTACCCGGTACTTACACTTATCTCGCATTCGGTGCAATTGTTTCGAATTTGATATTCCATGGAGATTCTATATCATGTAAAAAATTGTATAGGGACCTCTACTCTGTAAATATCTTTTTTGTGTTTGATATTCAATGCTTTATCTCAATTATGAAAAAAGTGGGAATGAAGAAGACGATGAAAACAGTCATGGGGTCACTTTTTGCGGAAGAGTAGAGCACCTTCCGACATACGAGTATATCACTGCACTTAACATTCCAAATCATCTTTATCATTATTATATACCACCTTGATCCTGTCTTCCGACCGCACCTACAGTGTAAAACAAAATCTAAAAGTTTTCGTTGCGAACGGGAATAATATGTAAAAATGTCCATCGCCTTTTACAGAACGTCATCATCGTCATCGAAAAGTTACAAATTTGCTTCTTAATTGTGACTCACATTTGTCTGTGTGTTTAGACAAGGCGAACATCAGATTATTTGTCTCAAGATAAAGCTAACGAATCAGCCAATTTTTCCCAATTATTTTAATTTGCAATAATTCCTGCCTTTATAACAATTTCTTCCTTTCAGGTCAAGAATAAGGGAAATCCTGTGAAGAGCCGGGGATAACACTCATATGTAGATGGATACCAGCGGAGTGCGACTTTATAAGTACAAAATAATATATTTGAACATTAAAATAAAATTTATTTATATTTCTGTTTCAGATACGGAAGAGACAAAAGCATATGAACCGGAACCATATTTACCGGAAAGGAAGTTTCCAGTAAATCAAAGTGGAAACTTGTTTCCGAAAGAACATCTACGTTTTATTACTAACACATTTTCGAAGTACAAATCTCGGCTCTTTGGATAAAAAGCAAACATTTTATACCATTTTCTCACATCTCTCACGCTCTGAAATGTTAACTACCATACTACATAAAAACATTCATAATGCTTTTGAAAATAGTTTGAAAAAAGTGTCAATGCATCCAGGCCTCATTTACGTTCTTGAAACATGGAAGTCGTGTCACACAGAACATATACATTGTTCATTTGGAGTGACACGTAATGCACCAAACACAAATGAACTTCTATCAAAGGAACGACCTCCGCGAATCCCATCGCGTGAATTTCTTTAGGGACGCATCGCTGATGCAAAACAATGATACATCCTTAAGTCGCGCGTCAGTGACACATCCCCAGACGCAACAAGATGCGACGCACGAGAGCGGGAGGTGCGACATGACGACAGGGCGGGCGACAAAGGCACGCCCCCTAACCCGTCCAACGTCGCCTCATCTCGCCGCGCCTCCGTGCCAACCTGCCTACGTATGCTCCCGTCGCACTTGGTCGCGCCCATCTCCGCCTCGCCTGATCGCCCCGTTGCGCCATTCCACGTACCTTACCGCTATGAGAGACGCATGCCGCCATGCCCCGCCAAATCCACTGAACCCCTACCGACTCTGTCACCAGCCTATCAAACATGCTCCGCTCTACCTCGTTGGTCAATCACCAATTCCGCAAAATTCTGTCCAATCCCAGTAGTTCCCACTCAAAGATGTTTTACGCCGTTTTCTTTTATCCCAAAGCAGGACAGCTCCAATGTCCGCCCAGCTCTGTCAAGACCTGCCCATTCCTCTCTATTTTCCGCCATAACTGCTCATCCCTGCAGACCCCTCCCCATCACGTCAGATTCCTCTCAATCTCACTTGGCCTCACTCAACCTCACTAGCCCTCCTTTGTCACGAGGTCCCATTCAATCTCTCTAGCCCACTTCCTCATGAGGTCCCATTCAACCTTACCAGCCCCCACTCAATCTCACTAATTCTCACTCAACCTCACTACACCCGATTGAACCTCATCAGTACCCACTCAACTTCATCAGGTACCACACGAACTCACCAGCCTTCACACAGCCGGACCAGGGTTCACTCAACTTCACCAGCCCCATTCAACCTTATCATCTCCACTCTTATAAGCCATCACTCAACATCACCAGATCCCGATCATTTTTACCAGCCCGCAGTCACCATCACCAGGTCTTTTGTATCCCTCACAAGTGCTGCTTCTACTCACCAGCCCCACCACATCCACCCTTCAGTAATGGCTCTCTACACTGCGTCTCTCTTTCCAGCCGCCCTCCCCACCACGAACGACGAACCGCTTCGCGTGGGGGCGCGCGCGGGGGCTGACGGACAGCGGAGAGGGGTTTGCGTGGGTCTGCGTGCGTCAGCAGGTGCACGGCACGTGGTTTCGCTGCGCAGCGGCACGCGGCCGCTCCAGGAATGCGTCCAGCCCGCGCTCCCGTGCACGGCTCCGCGCGGGCGAACTCATCAGGTGGTGTGAAACGGTGTTAGGGCTGAGGCATTCACTCGGCGCACCTTCCAGGTCGCCCAAAACGCCTCAATAGGGGCTCACGAGGTGGTTGTCCTGGACCTCCTTGAGGATCACGTGTGAATTCCGAATGAGTATTCAGTCGCTGTCTGGAGGAGAATTCTAGCGGCCGGCTGCTCTGATCGGTAGTTTTCCGTGGTTTCTCCGATCAACACCAGACGAATGCCGGAGCAGTACCTTAACAAACGGGCCACGGACCGCGCGCGATCTGTCCTTCCTCTTCCTTGTCCTATCCTCTCCCCTTACACACACACTTACACTAACATGCAGTACACTACTACATATTCCGAGAGACCGGTCGGGAGCTTAGAGCTTGTCCCGGCTGGGGCGGTGCCCCGCTGGTAGGAGAGTCCTGGTTAAGGGGAAACCCCACTAATCGACGGTAGGTCGGCGCCGGATCTCGCGGGGGAAGATCACTGCCATCTCCCGAGAAAAAAACATGCACTACACTAACGGGACTAATGACCGAATCAGTTGATGCGCCCGGAAACTCGAAAAAATCAGTCAATCAACCGAATGAGTAGAAGTTTCCGGAAGGGCTTTGAAGTAAATCTTAGTGTACTTATAATTACAAAATTCTGTTTTTCTCTCTTCCATTAGTCTTTGTTAGTGAAAGTAAAAGTTTTCTCGTTTATTCTCAGAATTCTACTCGAACGATCTAACATTGTTTTCTCTTTTTATTTTTTTATTTATTTTATTTCAAAAATAGTTAAAAACCGTGTGTGACGTGTTTTTCTGGATGAGAGATAGAGCCTCCGAGTTTCCTAAGAATATTTTACTCCTCCATCTCTTCTATTTTGCTGTGCTGTTTTACAGCCAGAGCTGGTTGTCCTTTACATCCCAATGTACTTAAACTGTACACTAAACAGAAGCACAATAGCGGTCTTCTCTGACCTGGGGCTAGAACAACATTGGCCTTCGGCATCAGATTGCACCCAAAGAAGCTCACATCTAAGGCGGAATACAAACCCGCGACCTGCGGTTCGGGGCACCCAATCGGTCTACAGTCGAAACATATCAACAACCAAGACACTGTTAACCTTTTGTCCTTACAAACTTACCGTAAGAGCAATTTGATTGCACGTATATATGAAAATACAATCATAAAGTTGACAGCCATCGTAATAAATTTTGCATAAAGTCATAGTCGGTGTAAGAGCAGTCAATTATATACACAATTGTCATTTTGGAGAAGAGCTTTTTTAATTTGATTGAAGCCGTTTTCTTTGTGTTCAAAGATAAAGCGTTTTACTCTCTATCACGGCTGTCTTAATCACCTTGATGAAATCTTTGCTAGTAAAAATATATTTTCTAAAAATATTTCTTCACTTAACACAAAAAGAAAGATTTTGAGATGTATTACCTTTTCTAATACACCGGTATCAGCAAAATACTATTTAACAAAAACAATACTTTCGGGTGGTTTCTTATCGAATCCTTTCAGGTCGACAAGGAAAGTGATTGTGAAAAAATTGTTAGCAGTCTCAGTGGATTATACTCTAAGAATTATAATTACCCTTCTGCTGCGACTAGCAATCAGCACCTATTCTTGCCTTTTACTACATGATTATTTTCCTCGTGTTCCAAGTTATCTGCATTTGTACTTCCTTTCAGGATTAGGTAAAAAATGTTCATAAAGTAAAATATAAACGTGACCAAAATCTAAAATAGCATTTAGTCACAAAGGCGAAAGATTGCATTAATTCCTAAAGTGAAGCTAAGGGAAATGTTTGATAAGATCAACTTTACACGGGGTTTACATCAACGTCGAGGAAATTTCAGGTTCTTACGATATTTTAAAAGTCCAATTCTCTGTTCAACATTTTTAGCTACGATATCCCCACCGAAGGTGACTCCTAGCTAGCGCTGTACGCAGATGATGTCGCCCTCTTCGCAACGCACAGCGACAATGCCGTAGCCAAGGACTACATTCAAAACTCATTAAACGAGTATGTTAACTGGACTCAAAAATGGAGAATCAAAATAAACTCGTTAAAATGTGAAGCAAAAATCTTCACGTTACGCCGCCCGAAAAATCCTACTGAATTAAAACTTCACAATACATATATTCCGTGGATCTCCTCACCGATCAAATACTTAGGAGTGTTGCTTGACAAAAGATTAACATGGAAACCACACATAAATGCAATAGCTAACAAAGTATCTGCAAAAATATCAAAACTCTTCCCTCTAATCAATGCATTTTCTTCATTGAAAGTCGAATGCCGATTGCTACTATTTAAATCCTTAATTCTACCAACCATGACCTATGCGTTTCCAGTTTGGGGTTGTGCAGCGACTAGCAATCTCCAAAAATTAACAGCCAATCAGAATGTATTTTTAAGAAGAACTTTAAATGCCCCCTGGTTCATTCCGAACACGCAGATTCGCAGAGAATTGAAAGTGCCTTCATTAAGCGATCACATAACACAAATAGCCCAAAGTTTTTATCAAAACCTTCACACTTGCCCATGCTCCTTAATCTTCAGCTTAGGTTGCAATGCTGCATACTCACGTATTAAATCCAGGTATCCCAAAGACCGATTCCAACCACCGTAATCCCCCATAACTGTCAATAGATCAAACTGAAACAGTCTTCAACCTCGCTTCATTTACTTTAGCCCAATGTTTACGTTATTCCGAGTAATAAAAACCACTGCTTATGGATGGCCATTCCCAAAAAGTAAAAAACTATGTAATTCATAATTTAACGTCCTCGAAAGACAAGTATGTCGAACGAGAAGAAATAAACTAAAAAAAGTCCAATTCTCCTTCTTCATTTCCTACGTTTTCCTATCTTACGCGTTTAATTGAAGAGCATGATGCTTGAGTTAATGTACAACAAAGTCCGGAATAGATCGATAAGAGTAAGAACGTGTTCGATCTGTTGACCCAAAAGACACCTAGGATGCTCCAATAAGGTTCTACATTAAATTTTTATTATGAAAAATTAAAAAAAGTTACTGAAGTTACTTACTTAGTCTTAGATGTCTTACTCTATATTATTTGTTCAGACTGAAATTTCGAAAATACGGCAAATTTAATTATTCACAAATACAATGGGGATTGTATTCCAATTAGATAAGGTTGGTTGAAGTTCCTTCGCTGTTTCAATTTGTGAATGTTCACATACAAATCATAAAACGTCTTCCAATTTCTAGAATATAACAAACATTCTACCTCTTCCTTCAACTCTTTAACATTTAATTTTACGCCTTTAACCATTATCAAAGATAAAATCTATTACACATACTTTCATAAAACAATTTATAATTCGAGTAAAACTATAAAAATTATATTATAAAACAATTCTGTTGAAATTGGAATAATTTTATAGCAACTGCCGAATTCTGGATACGTTTTTAATGCCAGTTAAAAAAGATTGATCTCGGAGTTCTTAATTGGAAAATAGGAGATAACTAATGCATTTACGTAGTTTCACTTTTAAAGTTCAGGGCCGAATGCTGTGCATGAATCATTGGGAACAAAGGGATTTTTAAATATTCAGAGTGAGTCATTTCTGACGTAAAAACAATTTTATTATATTCTTATTAATATTTCCAATAAATACCCCCTTTACCATTTTGTTCGTAGAAGCGCGGATAACAAGAAATTCTCTTGATTCATTTTAAAATTTAGTCAAAGCCCTACAACGAAACGATCGGAGACGATGAAGCCCCATGAGAGACTTCGCAAATTATATTTTGCTTAAGTATCCGGAGAGGCAGCCCTCGCTGTTTAGCTTATTGGCTTTCCATTACGGGATCACGGGTTCGATTCCCGGTCGAGCAAGATTATAATGTGCGTTTTCCTTGCAATGTCCCAGTATATGTTGCTGTGTGACGATGAGAAAACTAACTTCTCAGGTTCAGAAGACCAGAACACGGCGTGGGGATGTCTTCGTAACCATACATACTTTCTTAACCCATAGCAGCGAGGCAGGGACACAGCAGGTAGGCGGGCTGTCGCGCTAAGTACAGACAGATCCGGAGAGACAACTTGCAATTCCTGAAGTTCAGTCGCAGAATAAACATTGAAAAAACAGATTCGCACTTCGATTTGATGTACGAGTAAGTATTGTCTTATTTCCACCTCTATTTTATCAGTTCACTAGAGTTTTCTTGTCATTGGTATCCAAACAATGTAGTACATTTATAATTCATAAATGGATAAGTGTCACAGTTTACTGAAGTAAATGTAACAATGTCTGTACTTAGTGTAACTGAGGTTCACGCATGAATCTCTGTAGTTTTGCTGCTCATAAATTCATGGATCAGTCATTTCTGTTTTACTATTCTGTTAATATTGTTTTTATATTATTACTGTCTATGTACTGATGACTGTCTTATTAAAGTATTGTTGCTCATTACCCAGCAGTTGAAGTGACTATAAAAACTAGTGATCCTACAACTGCACATGACTTCTGGCATTATTTGAAATTTTTGGAATAATTCAGAAACTTTATTGAAAACGAGACTTGAACCAACTTCTAAGCGACGTTTGCACCAGGAAAAAAGTTAAAAAGAGAGAAGGAATTTAGAAAACGGAGCCGATTTTAGAAAAAGAAATGTATAAAATGCTTTTACTTCAAGCAAAAATTAAGCGAAAACTATTTTTTTCAAAATATTGTATATGAACTTATTTAAAGATCCATGTTAGAACATACTTCACCAAGGAAAAAACTATTATCAATATTGTCATTCTTATCACCAAGATTGCATGAAAAATATTCATACTTTCGAAAAATTGTACATGATCATATTTAAAGTCCTGTCTTTAAAAAATACATTCCATTTAAGAAAAAATCTTCCATATTCTATCATGTAGTCGTAGGAAGTTGTCGAAAATTGAGTTCACTTTTTTTCGACAAGTTTGAGAGTTCAACGAAAATGAGACCTGGGCAATTATTTTAAGCATCTTTTGCTCCATCCGAGGAAATAATTTAATAACAAAATGTTAAGATTTGATGTAAAGAAGTCCAAGAGTCAAAATACCCATTTGAAACTCTTGAACTTGAAATCTTGAAACTTGAATTTGGCAAGATCGATCGAGGAATATTAATTTTCGAGAAAATCGTCTGATCGCTATGAAAATCGCCTGAATCGCTAGCGTTCACCACAGACAGACGGGCAGGCGAGCGACTGGACAGAGGTTTCGCCAACAACCAATTTTTCGGTGTCAAGAATCTACAAAACATGATTTATCCACTTTCTTACGAAAGTTTTTTTTACGAAAAATCGTCGGATTTTGCCTTAGCATTACAATAATTTCTTTTTACAGAAGTACGTACGTTTCTTTTCAGCAACTTACAAGATTCCTTACCAATTCCGCTCATTAAATACACAAGTTCCGTTTCATTTAGTGCGTTTGGAAACAACACAATTTGTTGATTAAATGCTCCACAGTAACGAAGTGTATCTCAACAAAATGGCATAAGAAACCTTGCCTATAATTTTGTGCAGACCACAGACGGTTTATACGTTATTGTGATCTAAAATCACTCCTGCTGTATAAGGATTTTTCAAAGATAAAAGTCGGTAAGATTTTGAGTTTTCTAATCTCGAATCTTCTTTGAGACTGAAGGATTCGAGCAGACATTCCCAGCATGTACGCACTAGACCTTGAATTTTTACAAATCAGTTATATGATCCCATTTGTTTCTCAAGCTCTGAGGGCAGAAGGAGAAGATGCCGAGGATGGTTCTCCCAAGCCAGTTGGAAGACCCCTGCTGGAAAAGTATTAATTGACCTCTTCCAAAGATAAGTAACCTCCATGTACGCGACTTCTTCATGATTTCCAACCATTGATATATTCAATTCATAAAAAATTGGAAAATAACACATTCCCAAAGAGCATTCTTAGGATTTATTGAAACTGTACTGTGTAAGTGAAGATAGTCTTCGTTTCACTCGTTAATTCGTCGATTCTATGCCCCCTCTCCCCTCCGATATTTCAACGCCTTTCGAGGAGAAAATTGCCAATTCGCACCCTGGTTGCACATCTGTTTCAACCATGATACAGCGCACAGCGCAGCCTGCAGCTGTGAAGCGACTGTGCAAACGTCAGCACCAGCGTCACTGACCTATAGGATTGACGCGCGTTCCAGGGAACAATGACCGGCGAATAAGGGGCGCAAACAATGGTGGCTATAGAAATCAAGTTTTACAAGCGTTCAACGACATGGGGCTAATAGAATGACAAATAAATAAAACAAAATTCAACAATTTTGTTATTTCGGTATTGTAGATTAAAAAGAAGAAAGTTAAAAAATGTACCTCTAATATACTCTAAAACAAAAAATTAAAACAACATTTATTTTTT